>APFE031376952.1:81347-156332 GCA_000404065.3 Pinus taeda
CACTCTGAATTCACCTAGTGCTCAGACTTTCTGTGTATGTTTTTTGAGTTGAGGTTCTTCTTGGTAAATGTTTTGAGCATTGAGACATTATATGCCTTGGCTTCCATGATTAAGTAGCTACTTGTTTACTGCAGAATTGTATGACTCCATGAGCCCAATGGGAGAAGCCTAATTTTGTTGTTCCAACCAGCTTAAATTTCATATACTGTTTAAAGAGTTAGCCATCTTTTCTTGCCCTTAATGCATATCAAAAATCTGTGAGAAAGCCCTCTCTGACTAAGGAGGCTAAACCTTAGTCTAAAGCTTGGTCTGAAACAGTTTCATGAGATCTTACTAAGTAGCAGCCCTTAGTACATGATTTTATGATAACAGGAAGCATACATTCCTAGGGTTTTATTGCTAAGATCTCATTTTACACGGGTTTTTCTTATAAAACCTAATTTACGAAACCTTAGATCTAGGATTTCAACTTATCAACAATGTTGTACCCCTCATTCCCTTTGAAGTTTTTTTGTCATATGGTTAGTTTTATTTTGTGTGTAGAGAAAGATATACGGGAAAAATACAGGGAAATGACAAAGCAAATAGGCACCTAGGCACACTTTGGGTGCATGGGAAAAACAAACATCAAATGTTGATCTCGGTAGCAAACTCAGTGGTCAAGGAGTGAGAGTAAAGAAGGGGGGGACCACTTTGGAGGCGTGAATGAGGACAATTAAATGTTGAGCAGCTACCTGATCGATCATTGGTCATTGTCTCTCATCTAGACCCCATAAACATTATGGTGGGGCAACTAGCTCGATAAATTCATCAGCGCTAACCCCTGGCAGAGAAAATTCAAAGTGATGGGAAGGATTATCTATGGTCTAGAATTACTCCAGGGGGTCTAGGCTCACCCACGATCCCTAATCATCCACCCCGTTAGAGAGTGAATACCAACCCACCAAAATATACATTGATGCAACATCGACATTGGCAAACGAACATGCTACACACAAGGTCAATGTTATCTCTCTCTTCCCTTCTATTGAGTCATGCTACCCAGTCTCATGGTTCCACCTATCACCCACCTCACACTCCCATCTTATGTCATTTGACCATTTTATCCCACCTATAAGACCATGACCTACCGACCATTTGAATTTGAAATATTATTTTTATAATCAAGATCTCCTGTCACTCTACTAGTCCACTATGTCGTATGACAGTCAACCTGCGCAAAGTAGTCTCAACGTCGTTCTATCTTATTTTTCCCAGTCATTAGGTAAACCATAGACCTCGACTTCTAGTTTTATTTTATTCTTAAAATGAAGAAATCTATGTCCAAAACTACCAAACCCCGAGAGGTTAAAACCCCATCAAATATTGAGCCCCTCATGGATAAGGAAGCCAATATTTGTGTCTCATCTTGCCCATACCACCTGTCAGACCTTTGGTTCAACATGTATGACTAGCATTTTAAGGGAGAGGACCCATTTAGGGTAGAAAAGTTAGGATTATATTATCAAATCGGTCCCTCCATCTACCACTTCCCAAGAATAATTCTTGGCTCATTGCATCATACATTGAGGAGAAAAATTGCTTCATATCCTCTTGTGGAGTGAAATTTTTGGAATTAACTCCAGAACTAATTCAAAAGGCTTTCATTTACCCAGTTTCCTCCAACCTTGATAAGTTTATAAATAAGACAATGTTCTATAGCTATAATGCCTTGTCAGCTAGGGAACAACAAGATTTCCTTCAAATGATCTTGGCCCCTAGCCACCAAACCCTACCTATCTCATATTCGTTTATGATACTCATGTTTACTAAAGTCGTGCAACCTATCCTTACCATTATTTCCCTACTATTTAGGGAATATGACACTGCCAACATCACTAAGGATACCATAGGGTTTTTGCGTGCAATGATACATCCAGATCACATTTTCGACATACCCTCATTCCTCACCGAGTCTATAAAGCTCCATTTACATCATTTTCCCATTATTCCCTATTTCAAATACTAATTTGTTATGTTTTATCTTTTAGTTTACATCCGTGTGGATGAATTTAAGTATTTTGGCCCTAGTTTTATGGATTCTTGCAAGAAGAGAAAATATTTTTTTGATTGGGACAATGTTGTCAGAAAAAACACAACAATAAGGGTTGTTCCCATTTCATCTCCACCTACATGTCAACCACTTACAAAATCATAAATAATGTCTTTCCCCCAAGGATTCTACCCTAATAGAAAATAATCCTCCAGCTCAACAAGGATATGAGGGTGGGATATTGGTACTTATTTGAAGAATACACTAAAATCAGGGTGTATGGGTTAGAGATTCTCTAATACCATTTGTCCATTTTCATGCCCATGAGAATATTTTCTCTAGAATTCATTCAGCAAAGCCTACACATTAGTGAAATCCACTTCATTCCTTCCAAGAAAGGATACATGTTCAAATTGGGTAAACTAATAGGTCCTTTCATTATTAAAACTAGACAAGCCTTTCAACAAGTTGAAGACTTATTAAAGGAACTAAATTTTGAAATGGGATAAATTTGGCACTATGACCCCCATGGTATCATTTCATAGATGAGGAAGAATATTAATGCCTCAGCTTATGATCATGAGTATAGGCCTGAAATTAAATGGAAGACTATATTAGATTCTTGGCCTATTAATACATAGATGGATATTGAAACACCGACCTCAAAGGATAAGGCTCAGTAGAGAAATGTAGATGAGGTAGAAGACAATGAAATAGAAGAGGCACATTCTAGCAAAAAGGATAAGATTCAAGAATCAACTCATGAAGAAATTGAGACCAGGTTGACTTACGAAAACTTGAATGAGCCAAGATTTCAAGTGACACTAGAAAACCTCTCTCAAGCTACCACCTTCACCTCTACATAGGTAGCAATTATGGGTTTTGCAGGAAGCTCAACAACAACAGGCCCTAGTTGGGAAGTAATGTATTTGACAAAGGAGAGTAACAAAAGAATTAGGGATGAAATGTAACAATAGTTAGCAACACATTTGGTCCCTTATTAGATCAGACTTCTGGTTTTTATGGACTTGGAGAGAAATTAGATGAATTTCTCATTACATCACCCCTTAGCACAGTCCCTCCCTTCAAGACCAAAAATTGGGATTATGGTTGTGTCTACTGACATGGCTAGTGTCCCTTTGCTAGATAAAATTAAATTTCATAGATAGGTAGGAGAAATTCTCTATAGTGAGATGAGTTGAAATGCTCTGACATCAACAAGGCTAACAAGTTACTCGAGAAAGTTTCCACTAGACTGAAGTAAGAAAGAACTAACTCTATAGCTCCCCATCTACAAAATGAAAAATTCAAAGAGTTGATTTTCATATTGGGAGTAAATAAAAAATATGAGACTTTGGTAGAGACTCTTATTCAAAGTTCTTAATTTATGATTCAAGGCCTAAGATATACGCTGAAAATTCCTACCAATGAACTTGTGAAATCCAAGGAGTTGGCCCAAGTGGATGGAGAGAAATAAATCCTAACTAAAGAGTTGTTAGATAGAAACAACAAGGTGGTGATTCTGAAGAAATAGGTGGGAAATCTCTAGCAAAGAATTGATTCACATATTTCTGTAGTGATGGTCCCAGAAGACCCACAAAATCCCACCAAACAGCTAACCAAGACCCTTACTAAGTTGAAACCTTCCAAAGGTGAAATCAAGAAGGTGTAGGTCTATATAAAAAATACCAAACATGCTCTCACACAAAAGGAAAAGCAATTAGAGGCTGCCAGAGAAACTACTGAGAAAACTAGCAAAAACTTGCAGACTGCAAACCAAGAGATTATTTTTAAATAATGAGTTCGTCATTAGGGGATACATCAATATATTTAAGAAGATATTAATGATGTATCTAGGAGCTAATATTAAGAGTTTATTTAGCCATCAGTTTATCCCTAGATTCATTATTTATCCCGGGCTAAAATGATGGCCGACTAAACTCTCAAGATTAGCTCCTAGATACATCATTAATATCTTCTTAAATCTATTGACATATCCCCTAACAATGGACTCACTTAGTATTCCGAAACGTTGGGTTCATAAATTATAATAGGGCATTCCTCCACTACCTAAAATTCTCCTCACCTATATGGATTCATTAGTTAAAAATATCAGGTCCTACTTGTTGATGCCCTGAAAATCATTACATCAACATCGGGAGATAACCACCCGGTCCGGACCTTAATACAACTCCTTTTCTGTTTGGGATGGTGGCTCCGAATGGATATAATGGGACCAGTTTCCCAGTAATGAATAAAAGAGGGTGGATGAATGATTGGTTTTCTAATAAGTGATAATAAATGGAGGACTTATTCTATGAATGAAAACGTAAATGACTATTTTATCCCGGGAAGCTTCTATTCTTAAGTGCAATGTTTAGTAATCTGTGTTCACTGATAGGCATATAGATGACACTATTAAATAAACAAAGACATTCATTTAAATGATAATTGCTTCGTTCAAATAGTTGAACGAAGTAATTGATAAAACATTGTTACACTTCTCTTTTTATATTACTGATACATGCATGATTAGAAGAATAACAAACTGTAAACAACCAATAGTGGAAAGCATAAAGTCTACTGTTAAAGCACATTCACATATTCAATAATATCAAGAATGATCAAACAACAATTCACATAAAAGGAATAAACTCAGACATAGATAGTAGTACCATATGCGCTGCAAATCATTCCCAACGCCAATCGCAATTTGAATTCCTCCTTCTGACTTAGAAATACTTTTAAATAAAGGTAGTAGTGCACATCCACATAAAAGCTTCGTTATCAAAATTTGGAAAGATTGGTCCAATTTTCATAAAAGAATATGCCTGAATTACAGTAGTGCAACTTCAAGTTTAAGTCATATACAAAAAACTTACGACCCTTTCTAAATACATGAAAGGGTCTATAAATACTAAACTAAGCTAACAAACTACAAAATTAAAATGCTACTAAATTGGTATAATATGATCTTGAATATCTCCCCCATGGCAATTTGGTATTCGGCAGCAATGATTCATTCTTCTGGATGTTTTCCTCTTGTCGTGATTTGGCATATTGCCAGCATTGGTTCCACTTCTTTAGGGTGGCTGAGATGAGAATTGATTTGAGTAGCATAGGTGGCATCGTGTATATCGGGAATGATACACCCGATTGCATCCGTTAGGAATTTGAGAGCGGCTCTCTGGCTGTATGGTTTTACTAGGAACAACCAATAGGTGCCCCAAGTTAAACTTTTAATTCCTGAGATCAATCTCCCATTCTTTTCTAGCTCTTGGTGGCATGACTGCTCCAATGTCTTGGCTGATAATAATTTATCTAGTGTACATTGAGAAATCATGTTAGATAAATAGAGAGTATTGTTGATCAATTCAATCAAATTGTTCGTAGATAATTTGCATCTAGAAACTGCTCTCTCTGCTTTCATTAATTGGGACTGCCGCTCCATGAATATAATTTCTTTATGGGATTCTAAAATTTTGGGCAAGTTCGCTGCCTGTCCCTCATTAGAGTCCTGCCAAGCAAGAAAATCTGTTAAAGTGTCATCAGCTTGCTCTAAATCCTGCCTGGCATCAACTGATTTGTCTATTATAGATGTTGTTATGTCGCACAGAGGTTCAAGTTGGGAAATTTGATGACACAACAATCTTATTTGTGTTATTAATGCCTTATTAATCTATATTGCCTCTGCTCTGAAATCGGCAGGCTGGGGAAGACTCTTGAACTTCTCTACTTGAGCTGATAATTGAGCAATTTGCTCATCTTTTGTCTTTGCCATCTGTTCATTCATCACCTTCAACTTTGATAATGCCTCCGATAATTTTTTCTGTCTCTGAATCGCTCCCGAATCGACCCTCTGTTTCTCTTCATGTAACTGTTTGTTGAGTTGGTTATTTAACTGTCACTGTGTGGATAGTTGTTGTTGTAGTTGCTCTGCCTTCTGTTGTTCTTCCGATAGCTGTGTTTGTAGTGAAGCGATCACCTGATCATTTTCTTTCAACAAATTTCTTACCTTTGATGCCTTATCCATGGTGGCTTCTGAATAGGCACCAGCATATTGGGACAAATTTGTCAGGTCATCAGAGGGGTCAAATTCTTCCCTCCACACCACATTGGTTGTTACTGTTTGTTCAGGGAACAGAGAAGGTTGATCAATCCTTCTTCTTTTCCGCTGTCGCTTTATTATAGCCCTGTGTTTTGGGCTATAGAAAACATCCAATGGAGGAATGTCTTCCACCTGCAAAATAATTTGATTTGAAGGATCCTTGGGAATTATTTCTACTACTGTAGTCGGGGGTAGACTACTGGTTCATTTTCTTGGAACCTCCTTTGATGTTGTATCCTGTGTATCGGCCGCTTTGGATGTATCGACATCCATTGAGCTCTCAAGATTGCTTATAATTGAATTAAATTGTTGCCATTCCTCGAGCAATCTTGGGTCAATTTGAGTGTCAACACTCACCTCCTTGCTACTCTACTCCTGCTTCTTTTTCTGCTCCTCCTCCCGTATTCTCTCCTGTTCTTTCTTTTATGCTTCCTCTTTCTCTTTCCTTTGTGTTTCCTCTTGTTTTTTCCTCTTTGCCTCTTCCTGTTCCAACCTCTGAAGTTCCTCCTGCTCTCTTCTTTGGACTTCTTCAAATATTTCTGATGTAGCAAGAGGTTCGTTGGTAAGCTACTGCTCAGGATCGCTTGATTGTATCATTGGGGTAGTGGCTAACAAATCTAGAGGCAGAGTTTGCAACCTTTGTTCTCTAAGTTTATTAAATTCAAATAACCTGTCATCATGGTATCTCATTCTAGCTTGCTGCTGCACCTGAAATATTGACACGGCTGAGGAGAACAGGTCATCATACTCATCTTCCTTATGTTCAAATTTAGTGAGTTTGGCCTGGTCTAGAACATTATAGATGACTTTATTCGGATCAAAATTTCTATTAGGTAGACTGGCGAGAATAAGTATATTAATCTTTTATGCCTCTTTCTTTGCATATTTATAATCATGCAGAGTATAGACGCCACACCTTAGTATAGACGCCACACCTTAGAGGAAAAGGAGGCCAAACTTGCTTCTTTGAATTCCTGAGAGTCTTTGTAGCTGATGTCGTTGTAAGCTGGTATGCTATCTCTCAAGCTAATAGTTTGTCTAGTATATATAAGGGGAGGATATGAGGCCTGGCCTGACTACCGAAAACTCTTACATAAGTGATTTTTTCTTCTCCAAACCAGGTTCCTAAGGTTGTCAAGTCAATCTCTCCCTGAGAGGAGATCTTAGGGGCAGGTCTATCAAAAATTTCATAGTAAATAGGTAGCATGAATCCATTGCAGACTTGATATAAGTGGTGCTTATAATGAGATTTCCATAATTTCTGGTGGTAGATATGAATGGGCATAGGGTCCTGTGGAATCCATCTCCACCCTAACACAGGAAATTCAGAATTAAAAAAGAGGGTGTCCAAAATGTAGGCACTAAAGTAAAATGGAGGGATGAACCTATCAGTAACACGGGATTTGTTTCTGAATTCAAGAATAGTTGTAGCCAACTTATCCGATAATATAGTCCCCTAATCCATGATTTCACTATTACATGCTGCTTCCATCAAAGGTACCATCTCTATGGAAAATTTTGAAGAATCATGCAATCCCCACATTCAACACATCATGACTCCAGCATAACAATAAGGAGAACATAAGGAGTCGACGGAGTACTTACCCGAAGACTCATGTTTGTGTTTCTCCGAGTTTTGTCTCCATTCCCGTATAGGTTCCGACTCAGTTTCATTCTAATCTCTAAACTTCTCCAGGAAGGCTTTATTATACTTTTTCTCTGGTTCAGGCAAATGGTACATTTGTCTTAAATCATTGGGCTGAAATGAACCGAATACTCTCCCGTCAATAGTGCAGAATGTTCTATTTGTAATTGGAATTTCTTCAATTGCCCATCTCACCACATCTGTTTATGGAAGAATTTTCTCTCGAGCTGCTACCTTTTGCAGGTAGGAATCAGCCAAATCTTTTAGAGTAGCATCGGATTTCTGGCTTGAGCCTGCTGTAGCTCGTATCGATGTTTGCTGAGGTTCCTCAGCTTCAACCAGGTTATAAATGTTCTGCCAAGTAGTACTGCTGAGGCCGAGACATGTGGTATCTGAGATTAATCCCTTTTTGCTTGGTCCCGGATCGGTGGCATGTTGTCTTGTTACCGCAGAAGCTGAATTCATTCCAGATTTCTTAGATTTCTTCCCCATTTGGTCTGAATTCGCTACTGTGGAAAACTCTGCACAAGAGATCAAATGAACGTAATGCGAAGAATAGATGGCGAAAACCAAGTATGGAGGAATTGTGTCAATCAATGAATAATGGAAGATTATCATAAGGCTCCCGCGGGTACAATCTCTGAGGGGATTTAGGCATAACTGCTCCATTAATTGGGTGTTTAAACCTATCAATCATTTAAATGCTCATTATATCCTTTATTTGCCCAATAATTGTTTAATCGTGGATTTGATTTTTTGGCGGTTGGACGCAAGCGAATCACTATCAGGAAGAGAAAAGGCTTTTAATGACAATTATTATAATATACCGAAGCCATATCAATCCTTTTAGAAAGTCACGCTTGGCTTTATCGCAATCAACGATCGGAGGAAGCCTTGGGTAGCTTTATTTAAGTTATTGTGGAATCCCCGATCACCGATAGCGATATCGCTTGACTCGCATTGGGAGTTATAAGGAGGAGAGCTTTGTTATATTTATATCGCATTCCCCGATTGCCGATTGTGATATCGCATCGAAGCAAGGGGAGGGGCCTTTTGTTGTTTTTTTTCCCGATAACCAATGGTTACTCGTGCTTGTCGCATCGGGGAGAATCAATGGGTCTTGTTTATGCATCCTTTGTTATTGCGATATGCGATATTGCGATCGCTTTATCGCAATAATAAAGAATTATTCATTTTATTATAAGACCGATTATTTATTAACTCAAAAAGGGTTTTATAATGTTTCGTTTGTTTCGGGACCTTTAGAGGAGTGATGGTTTAATACTAATTTAATCTAAAAGGGACCCATTTCATATTATAGTTTTCTAAAGTCAAATTTTATGAAATGGGGAGTTGTTGTATAGCACAACACTACCATGGAAGGGACATGATGGATAACACATCATAATTTGAGAAATTAAGATTATCCAGGGATAAAATGATGGCTGACTAAACTCTCAAGATTAGCTCCTGGATACATCATTAATATCTTCTTAAATCTATTGACGTATACCCTGATTATGGAATCACTTGGTAGCCTGAAACGTTGGGTTCATAAACTATAATAGGTCATTCCTCCACTACCTAAAATTCTCCTCACCTGTATGGATTCATTATTTAAAAATATCGGGTCCTACCATGGAAGGGACATGATGGATAGCACATTATAATTTGAGAAATTAAGATTATCCAGGGCTAAACTGATGGCCGACTAAACTCTCAAGATTAGCTCCTAGATACATCATTAATATCTTCTTAAATTCATTGATCTATCCCTTGATGATGGAATCACTTTGTAGTATGAAATATTGGGTTCATAAACTATAAAAAGTCATTCCTCCACTACCTAAATTTCTCCTCACCTGTATGGATTCATTATTTAAAAATATCAGGTCCTTCCATGGAAAGGACATGATGGATAGCGCATCAGAATTTGAGAAATTAAGATTATCTAGGGCTAAAATGATGACCGACTAAACTCACAATATTAGCTCATGGATACATCATTAATATATTCTTAAATCTATTGACGTATCCCCTGATGATGGACTCACTTGGTAGTCTGAAACATTGGGTTCATAAACTATAACAGGTCATTCCTCCACTACCTAAAATTCTCCTCACCAGTATGGATTCATTATTTAAAAATATCAGGTCCTACCATGGAAAGGACATGATGGATAGCGCATCAGAATTTGAGAAATTAAGATTATCTAGGGCTAAACTAATGGCCAACTAAACTCTCAAGATTAGTTCATGGTTAAATCATTAATATCTTCTTAAATCTATTGATGTATCCCCTGATGATGGACTCACTTGGTAGCCCAAAACGTTGGATTCATAAACTATAACAGGTCATTCCTCCACTACCTAAAAACCAAGAGATTACTGAGCGACAAAAAAAATTGAAAGGAAATATGTCCCTCATCCATGCTAGGTAGCTAATTTGGGATGAGATCATAACTGAGGTAAAATGTGTTTGGGATAATATAACCTTTATGGTTGAGTAGAAAATTATTGTCAATGACTATGAGTTCTTTATCTTATCAGCCAAGGAGGAACATGGTAAGAATCCAGAGACAACAGAAAAATCCATCTGGTACATCAATGGAAGGCCAACCATTGAGTTAAGGACCATGGATATTGTGGATAGATTTGGTGCAATCATTGAATTTTCTAAGATGATTCAGAAGGAGATTTCCAAAGCCAATGCTAAGGAATGTTTGGTAAAGGTGTTAAGAGTTGTGGCCACATTTGATTCAGAATTTGATCAAAGGGTTAGAGCTCGATTTCCCAACTGTTGGGACATCCTAGGGGGACTAGTCCCATGGGAGAAATATAATCTAATGTTCATTGAAGCTAAAATTAGGGAAGAATCTTCTCACGAGAATACCTCCACCCTCAAAGACAAGACTATAATTAATTATCTGTGGAGGGACTTTTATTTGTTGCGGTTGGTAAAGATATTATTTCCTGATAAGAAAAATTATGCAGAGCTGACTAGTATAAAGACAACTTATAAAAATTTCTTTCACTATCCTTTACCAAGCACAACACTATGGAAAAAGTATGATCACTTTGTCAATCCACTAAAAATCCAAATCATTGAGCCAAGATCCATTCCACCATAATTGACTCAACAACAATGACAATATTTTGATTGCGTTAATCATGAGACTTTATGATTTTCATGTTTCTGTAAATATTATATTTCAAGAGTGTAATCGAAGTATTTATGTGATACTTAGGACTGTTGTGCTAGTAGCATGCTCAAACAGATCAACCTTTAGGAAATCATGAGAAGATCAAGAAGGAATATTTTGTAAAGGGATACTCACCTATGAGACCCTATAAAATTACTTATGAGATATCTTTGAAGGGTTCTAAATTTTTGTTCCAAAGGCAACTCTAAACTGTGAATTTTTATAAGCCTTTGAAAGAACGAGAGATATATGCCAGGCTTTGCAGATTAATAAATAAGTTATGGTGATTCCAATTGCATTAGGTTCTAGTATGTAATATTTCATTTTTTAAATTCATTATGTGTTTCTTTCTTCTCATATGGAATGTAATTGTAGTTGTTGAATTTAGTCTCAAATTTATGGATTCATCTATCTCAAAATTTTGATGAAGGATGCATGTGATGTATGAGGTCTAATGTCCTTAATATCTGCTCCGTGCCCTTTGAATTTTCATTTACAGTATCCACTTCATTGTCTTTTATATTGAAATTCGATGAATGGGATTCTGAAATCAAACCTGTTTACAAAATTTCTCTTCCTCATATTCTTCTTTCATCCATAATATAAAAACCAACTTAACTATTTGTTTCTACAAGCAGGCTACCAAATCTGAATGTTAAGTCTTGTTTGAGAGTGTTTAGTGTGTGCTAATGATTGAATCTAGCGCTTGGAAGAGATATCAGAGCCAAATTTAGTTAAAAATGTGTTTCAAATGCTAGATGCTAAGGATAAATTCTCCAAACACTCTAATATTTCCTAGGCATTGACCTCTCTCAACCTGAATGTTGCCTATAGGAGTTACAACATCTTATAGCACTGTTGTTGGGGAACAAATTAGAATATTTTCCCTAGGTATGACATTTGTACACCCCTTTGTTAGGTGAGTGAAAGGGGTTGTGGGTTGTGTTAGTGTCAGTATCTTCATCCTTCCGTCAGCGATCAAATCCTCTTGTTGCATTGCATATTAGGTGTCCCACCAAGTCAGCTGCATTCCATTAGGAGCATGGATCATCTGACGGTAGTGGATTCTCCTACCTTTTCCCTCATGTCATTTACCTACTGGCTCATGTAAAAAAAAACATATACAGTCATATTTTTGTCTTTAAGATTGTAAAAGTCTTTTTAGGGTTTCATTGTCATTTAGGTCTAGGGTTTCATTAGGGTTTCATCAAAAAGTGTTTCAAAATGTCTAATAACAACCAGCAGACACATGAGGAGGTTCTAGCATCAATAAAATTCATCATCAATTGCTCAGAAACGTGTCTTTCCTCAAAACTCTGTTTTGAGGAAAAGCAGAGTATTTTTGCTTTTATTGTACAAAATCATGTAATCCTATTTTCTTCATGTGTAAATCACTTCATCTGTAACCCTGGTCACTTTCCCTATCCCCAGTAGCTCCAACCCCCTGCAAAACAAACAAAGCTTAGGTCATTTAGTTCATCACAAGCTCAAATGAAGTGAAAAAGTTCAAAACCAGAGTTTAAAAAATAAAGTCATTTTCAAACATTATGAAAGTGGGTTTTATCAATCAAAAATTTAAAAGCTCTATGTATAATTCATTTCTTCATTTCAAAAGTTTATTTGCATTCCAAGACAAAATGGAAGCAAGGCAAGGTTGTGTTGGTGAGCAAGTGAGAGGAATTGGTGAAAGTTTGCCAAAAAACAGAGGCGCAGCGCACTGGGCAAGTGGCATGGTGCACATAACTGGCATGGCGCATTGGGCTGTAATTTTCAGTGAAAATCTACACAGGCGCGGTGCATACACTGGCGTAGCACGTTGGGTTTGATGCATGGTGCACACAGCCAACAAGCCCGAAAACTTCAACACTCGCTCCAAATCACTCAAAATGCGTGGATCCTCACTTGTACAAGTAGGTTGAGCTTCTATCATTGTTTTTCATCCAACTTTGGTTCTTGTTTGATGGTGGTTGCCTTATGGTGGTTGGATAAGAAAATCAAACACTACCTCTCTCTCCAAAGAAAAAAGTGCTAGGGTTTTGTATTAATTGTTTGGCTGCCAAGTTATCCCCTCACCTCACCACTCCCTTACTCCATTTTCTTCTTGATTTCCCTATTACCCAAATTCAATTCACATACCCCTAAATTTACTAATCCCATACCCCAATTCCCATTTCTCAAAATCCCAAACACAAACTCCCAAACCCTAGTCCTATACAAAAACTCCTAAATCATTCCCTAATTCCCTATTTCCCTAACTAGAACCTATCCCGACAGTCCCTGAAATCCTTCATTTTTCCCTTCCCCTACAGTCCCTTGTATCACTTTTCCCTTGGTGGCAAAAGTCAAAACACATCACAGCTCAACTATTTCTCCTCAAGACAACTCCAAAACATTCCATCCACTAGCAGACATGGCATCTGATCCCTCATATGATTATGAAGAGGAGACACATAGTGACTCACCTATAGAGGTACATGCACCCAGGAGGCCTCATAGAGGTGGCAAACATATTAGAGAAGAACCAACCTCTCTTGCTGAATTACAGGCATGCCCTCTTGTCGTCTCTTGTTTTTAGCACCAGCCTTGCTATGAATTTTGTGAGAAGGTTGCTAGCATTCAGTTTCATCATGAGTTGGCCCGCTTATTTGTTCTGCATTTACATGATGGTCAAGCCACTCTAGCTGGTGTCACTTTCACATTAATACCAGAATCCATTTCACTAGCAACCGGTATTCCCAACATTGGAGAGCAATGGAACAAGAGGTAGCAAATTGACCGGCAGCATTATGAACCATGCATCAAGCTTGGATTTTTGAGACAGCTCAAGATAGTTTTTCCTTTTCGGTACCTCATAGATTCATATGCTCCTTTAATGAAATTGATTATGAAGTATTTTAGCTGTGAGGGTCGGTTCTCCCGTTTGTATGCTTATCATATCCAACTGCTGATGCATTTTACCCGGGTATGGATGATGAACACCCCTTACTTCATGTGTTGAAATATTGAAAAGATGACCACTCTAATGTAGCACAAGACTCCTCAACAATATTTACCATTTTTCTCTCATAAAAATTGTGGTCATCCATCAGCTTGGCTTACAGGGCATCACTTGGGAGGACTTCATCTCTCGTGAGTTTTTCACAGCTCCTTAGGGACCTTCAGAGGCTTTGCATGAGATCGGTGGACTTTCTTATCAGCATGAGGGTCATGAGACATAGGCCTCTAGTATGCCGGTGTTTATCACTTACCAGAAAGGCACTAGGTAGTTGTTCGCAGTAGCAAAGCGAGTATTATCTCCACCTGGGGCGGAAGGGGTCTCGCTTCCTTCATCAGCACCACAGGTTCAGAACAAAGGCAAGAGGCCAATGCAGGATGAGGGGCCTTCAGGTGAGTGAGACTTTATTATTATTGAGGATGATGATACAGATATGGGCCCGCAAAGCACAAACCTCAAAGAAATCATCCAAGAGCAGCAGGAAGACATCAAGGCCTTGTCCCTCAACTTGGAGAGGGCTAAGTGGATTGTAAAATACTTGGAGCAAAGGAATAAGCAACTTGAATATCAGCAGGTGATCATGGAATTGCAAAACATTCGGGAGAATCGCCAAGCTGCCCAAAGGAGGAGGGTGGAGTTCACTTCACTAGCGCGAGAGATCAATGCAGATCGGGAGTCTTGGCTCGAGAGAGTCAATATCCACTTAGAGAGATTGTTGGAGAAGGCCAACAAGGAGAAAAAATTGTTGAGACACATGGCTTTTCAATACATGGCAAGGAACAAAGTTTGCAAGGCAAGAATAAGGAGTTTAAAGGCAAAATTGAAGAAGGCATCGAAGAGGTGAAAGGAGAATGATCAACTTCAAATATTGTATGAGGCTTCCTTGGCCCAACATAGCTCTTGATAGAGAAGACTCAACCCAAATTTCAAAAAATTTGGAGCACTTTTTACATTTTTGAAATTTTTTGGCACAAAAACAGGAATTTCTGCCCTATGCGCCGCACCACGTGGCGCTCGCTTTTTCTAGGAGCCTCTAAAACACAAAAAATCAAAATTTTTGGATTTGGCATGAAAAATTATGCTTTCCTACCTATAGCCAAGAAATTTGAGCAGGTTTTTAGCCCTTAAAAAAGGTCAAAAACACTCAAAAAATGACCTTACTACCCCTATTTTGACACACATGAAGCAGTCTTGGGTGATTTGATTTTTGACAGGGAAAAGGAAGGCCAAATTGAAACAATATACTTGGGTTGGAAAGTAGACAAGCAGATCTTTCCAACAAGCACACTTGGAGCTAATGTGGACACCGGGAAGGCCTCCAAAAGTGGGTCCAAACAGGCGCTATGCATAGAGAATCAGGCACAGTGCATAGAGGAAATTTTTCCAGTTTGACAAAGTATTTCTCTATTTTTCGCCCAGTTTTGGCCAGTTTGACTTTTTCACTTTCTTAATGCGAAATTGGTGATTTAATTTCATGTACATTGATGGATCATGATGTAAATATGTCAAATTTTCACTTTTGTAGGTAGATTCATCAGTTAAAAAGTTGTTTGAAACTGAATGAATCAGTTCCCTTGTTTCGAGAGGCATGCTGTTCCACTACCTGATTTGTAGTTCTCAATTTAGAATTAGTTGGAACAGCTCCTAAACATGTGACCTCGACCCCTAGAGGCTAGGATGAGCTATGGTTTGTCTATATTATGTATTTTTCAGTCATTAGCAGGGTTGGACTCTTGAGAAAGTAAGGAGCTTCATTGTACACTCATATCAGTATTTTGGCTAATGAATTGAGACCAGGGTTTGCAGTACTCTTTGGGATCCTTGTGGAATTTGTTTTGGTGCAGTGCTTTCTTATGTATTTGTGAATCTATTCATGTGTTATGTATGTCATTTTCTCTCTTACTTCTTCTCAGCAAAATCAAACAAGAGTGTAAGTAGAATACATTGAAATTGCAGTGCTCTACTTGAAGTTTGCTTTAGTTTTTGATGTTTTCACCTGTTTGGAGAGGATCCATGCCTTCTCTTTCCCTCTTCAACTCCTCCTCTATCTGATCCATCCATATCATTTGATCATACCATAGATGGGGAGGACGAGAAATGGTTTAAGACCTTACCAAATAATTCAATTAACACTTTGGAGGAAATGGATAACTCTTTCATACAGAAGTGGGGAGAGAAAAAGGACCATAGGCATGTTCTTATTGAATTCAATGCAATGAAGAAAAAACATAATGAGGATGTCTCAAAATTTATAAAAATATTTAATAAAATATATAACAATCTCCCTGTTGAAATTAAACCTCCACAGGAAACTCTAAAGTGGTTTTTGTTGGAGCCTTTGAGCCATACATTGGGTTCACTCTTAGGGAAAAAAAATCTCGCAGAGTGAACCAAATCCATGCTGATGCTCTGGAAATCGAAGAAAATTTTGCATCTACTTGAAAATGGAAAGGGAAGGGCGAACATTATGATAGGAGAAAGGGAAAGGGAGAATCTTGCTCCTCAGGCCATGCAAGATAAATCCAAGAACATAAGTTCAATGAGATGAAAAAATTAATAATGAATTGATCAAATAAACTTGTGAATTTGGAATTGGAGAGAAAAAATCATCCTCAACAGGGTCAACGAGGTCCTAATAGGAACTTTAACCCCCAATATTGGAGGGCACCATTGCAACTCTTGCAAAGGGAAATAAGGATCAACGAGACCAGATACAACCTCCTTTGTATTTGGAAGATGACCCTGAGGAAAATATTGAAGATATTGTAGAAGTGTAGGAAAACTAGTTCTCTTCTCTCTCATAAGGATAACATGAGATAGACACATAGGAAATAGAAGGGGAGGATATAAATATCTCGTTGGATGATGACGATATAAACACGTATTGAAAACAATTTTTCAATTTCATGTAAGTCCATTGCATAGGAAGTATGTTTTGAGATCATCCAGGAATAGGTCCAAGATACAATATCAAAATGAACAAACTTCTCAACTCATTTCCCCTAAACTAGAAGATAAATTGAAGAAACTATTCAACCTAGTCCTGCTGATCAAAGGAGATTCTTCCCATCCCATTTATCTTGAATCTGAAGTCTCGAAAATAGAACAAAAACAAATGAAAACAAAGGCAATCTGAAAATAAAGTAATGAACCATTTGTGTTAGTTAAAGTTGATAGGAACCCCTATGCCTTCAGCCTATAGAAAATAATTAGGAAAAGTCAATATATCTATTCCTTTGACCAAATTATTGAAGCAACCTAGTTATACAACACAAGTTTCTCAGTTCATGGACTCATCCACCATTACCCCACTTCAAGAAATTCTTAATCTATAGGAATAAATGCCTATGGTTATGTTTGGTCCACATGTGGAGGAGTAGAACCCTTTCACTCCCCCATTCTATGTCACTCTAGTGATCCATGACTTATTGTTGCATAACTATATGCTCGAATCAAGAGATTATCACAATTTAATGTGGTTTTCTATAATCCAACAATTAGGTTTGCAGACATCAAAACCATACAAACATTTATATTCTTTTGATTATAAAAGAGGAAAGTGCCTTGGTATGATCAAACATCTAGTGGTTAATCTCTCCCAAATCCTAGTGAAAAATGTGGTGATGGATATCGTAGTGGCCAACATGCCTGCAATATTTTGAGTGCTCCTATCTAGGCCATGGGGGATGAAACTCAGAGGTTCTATTAAGCTTGATCTAACATATGCTACCATTCCATTTTTTTGTGGGGAACATCACATATTATACATAGAATCAAGATTTGTATAGACAGTAACTAATGTTGATTATTCAAACAATGCTCTTGTGTATGGTCGTGAAAAAATGTTTCCTATCTTTTGTTGGAGGAAGATGATCGAATCTTGGAAGATACCGAGGTGGAGTCTTCCACTCAACTTGGTAATAGACATCTAGAGCTTGGTCATGTTGAGAAATTATATTTTGATGGTGCTTAGTCTAGGGAAGGCAATGGAGCAGGTGTGTTGTTGGTATCGCCAAGGGGAAACCTCGTACATTTCTCTTTCAAACTAAATTTTGAGGCTACAAAATATGTTGTTGAATATGAAGCATTATTGTTAGGGTTGCAAGCTGCTAAAACCTTTATATTGAGTGGTTTCCCATGTTTGGGGATTCCGAGATGGTGGTGAAACAAGTCAAAAATCAATGTCAAACCAAGCACCTGAGATTGAAGTGCTACAGAAATGAGATATGGGATATGGTTGAATTTTTTTTCTTGGCATTTAATATTCAGTTTCTTCCCATGGAACAGAATAGGATGGTGGATTCCTTGGCAGTTACTGCTAGCAACTTTAAACCTCCTTAAAATCCCTTGCTCGGGTATGAAGTTGAGTCTAGATATAGAAATACTGGCAGTTTTTTGAGGATGAGGAGCATATCAACCACTTTATGGAGGTTATTTGAGAATTATCCAATTTAGTGATTAACCAGGGAGGTGAAAATACAAATAGTAGGAAGAATGAGAGGAATCAATCATTGTTCATAAAATTTTGCAGCTGAAGGGAAATATAATCCCTAGAGTGTTGGTTCCAATAGAGAGATTATTTAATTCAAATGATGTGGTTTCTAAGACAACTAAACAGGAGCTTGAGGAGGATATAGAGGACTGTAATATTGGCACAAAATAAGAGCCTAAAATTATTAAATTGGCTAAAGGAATTCCAAAAGAATAAAAACAAATATATATTGATATTTTTAAAAATTATGTGGACTTGTTTGCCTAGTCCTATGATGATTTGAAGACTTTTGACCCCATTGTCATACAACACAAAATTCATTTGAAGGCTAGAATGAAGACCTACAAGAAGAAGCTCAGGAAACTAAATCCCTTATTACTCCCATCAATTAAAAAGGAAGTGAAGAAGTTTCTACATGCTAAGGTTATTGTACCTTTGACATATTTAGATTGGGTAGAAAAATTAGTCCTTGTTAGGAAAACAAATGAGGAGATTAGATTATTTTTGGCCTTCAGAAATTTGAATAGGGCTTCACTTAAAGACAATTACCCTTTGCCTAAAATGGAGCATATTTTCTAGAAAGTAGTAGGATCGTCCAAAATATCCATGATGGACGAATTCTTTGGATACAACCAATTTGTTTTACACCCTGAGGATAAGAAGAAAACAAATTTTACCACACTGTGAGGAACATTTGTGTATGTCGGGATGCCTTTTGGCCTCATAAATGTTGGAGCCACTTTTCAAAGGGAAAGGGATATAACATTCGTTGGGGAGAGAGAAAAAATCGTTCTAATTTATTTGGATGACATTTTTTTTTCAAAATTAGATTAGAAACATCTCCAACACTTGAAACACACTTTTGAAAAGTGCAGGAAATATGGCTTAACTTTAAATCCTAAGAAATCACAATTCACTTTGAGTGAAGGTAAGATGTTGGGTCATATCGTGGCAAGAGAAGGAGTAAATATTGGCCCCAATAGGGTGGCATTATAAAAAATATTCCATTACCAATGAATAAAAAGGAAATTCAGGTATGCTTAGGCAAAATAAATTTCCTAAGGAAGTTCATACCCAACTATGATAAAATAGTCAAAGAAATTGCAGATATGAAAAGAAATATAGGGAAGTTAGGTGGACTATTAAAGCTAGGGAATTTTTATCTAGGATCAAGAAGGCCTTTGTAGAAGCCTTATTTTTAGATAGTTTGGACTATCAAAGGCCATTCCTCATTTTCTCTTTTGCCTCTCCTAGCATGGTGGCATTTGTTTTGTTGCAGAAGAATGATGAAGGGAAGGAGCATCCAATTATATTTTTCAGTCAATTGTTAAGGGATGTAGAACTGAAATATAATATTCTAGAAAAATAGGCCTATGCTCTAGTCAAGGACCTGAAATCTTTTCGAATTTATGTTCTGCAATCCAAGATAATTGCTTACATCCCTACAACTATTGTGAAAGATATCCTCATACAGGGAGACAATGAAGGAAAGACAGGAAAATGGATTGCCAAGATTCAAGAGTATGGCATGGATATCAAGCCTACCAACTTGATCAAGGGGTAGGGATTGGCTAAAACCTTGTCTAAAGCTAATTTTCAAGTCTTGGGCATAAACCTACTAGCAAGTCAAGTAGTGGAAAATGGACAAGGATAATAGAGAAATGTTAAGACATCAACACATAAAATCCAAATGAAGTATATTGTTTTAGAATGGTACAATTTTTTTTTCATTACTTGTTGTTTTTTAAAATCCCAATTAACTTCGACAAAGTAAAATATAGAGCCTTAAGGCTACAATCTCAAAATTTCATCATTTCAAAGGGCCAACTGTATTGGAAGGACCCTGTGGGAATCCTACTATTATGTTTGGTGGAAGAGAGATTCCCAGGGTAATAAATGAGTTTCATAAATGTGTTTGTTGGGGAAATTATAATTGGAGGGTCACGACCCATACGATTCTCAAAGTTGGTTTCTATTGGCCTAAGTTATTTGGTGATATTCATGCATATGTCAGGGCCTATGAAAAGTTCTAGGTCTTTGTTGAAAAACAAAATCTAGCACCTATCGCGCTGATTCATGATTTTTAGAAGAGTCATTCAGGTAGTGGGGGCTAGAATTTATTGGAGAAATCCATCCACCATCCAGTGGAAAACACAAATGGATACTCACATTAATAGATTACTTCACTAAATGGGTGGAGGCCATCCCTTCTAGGAACACAACCGATGCAGTGGTCATTAAATTTATGGAGGAGAATATTCTTGCTAGATTTGGTTGTCTCAGAAAGATTGTCACTGATAATGTTGGTGTTTAAATCAACCAAATTTATCAGCTTCGACCAAAATAATAATATTTTTTGGGGGGAATTCCACCACTTACTACCCAATGGGGAATGTATTAGCATAATCGTCCAACAATACCTTAGTCAAAATTCTTAAAAATAATAGAGGACAAAAGAAAAAATAAAAAATTAAAATTAAAATTAAAATTAAAAGAATAACAAAAAATTGGGATTGACAACTTAAATTTTCATTATGCGATAATATAGTTACTACTAAGAGGTGAACAAATAAGTCCCCATTTGAGTTGGTATATGGGACAACTGCAATTTTCCCTGTCTAACTGACTATGTCAATGGCCAAACTTCTACAAGGTGTCGAGGAGGATCCAAATCCTCTAACTAGGAGAATAAATCAATTGGTAGAATTGCAAGAAAGCAGGGGACAAGTAACTCAGAGCCTAATCAAATACCAAGAAAAGATGAAATCTTTCTTTGACAAGAAGTTTGAGCACAGGCCTTTTCAACTAGAAGATCTAGTCCTCAGATGGGATGTTAGGAGATAAGAAAAAGGAAAACATGTGGAATTTTATCCCTTATGGTTTGTACCTTTTAAAATAGCTGAAGAAAAGGGGAATAATACCTTCTTATTAGAGAATTTGGATGGTGAAATGCTTAAACGTCCTATAACTAGGTAGTTCCTCAAGATCTGTTTTTAGCATTAGATAATATCACCTTCACCCACTGTAAATATCAGTGAGTCGTTGTACATATTGGAGTGTTCATTTGATCCTTATTTCTTATGTTTTTATTTTATATTCTTGAATTAGTCTGACTCCATGCCCAAGTTTAAGGCACTAATCTATAGGTTCTCAATGCCTTGCTTATAAGGCACTGCCCCTAGTTAGAGCCGATGTTGTAACCCTCATTCCGCTTGAAGGCTTTTTTCATATTGTTGTAGTGTTTTCTTCTCAATGATGTACAAAAAGAACCCACTTAAGATTGTGGATGAAAAGCAATCTCGACAATAGAAATGACTACTAAACATTGTAGATCTACAACTATTGATAGAAATAAAACCTGTCAAAATCCTGATCTATGTTGCAATCATAGTTAAGCAGTGAAAGATAGAGTAATAACCACAAAACATCCAATGGAAACCAAATATGTAAAGAATAATTTTATAATAACACATGTGAAGAGAATAGATAAATGTTAAAAGTCCCCCTCTATGGGATGGGTTCTTGGCTATCCTCAAACATCTTCAGCTTATGTAGAGTCTCTCTCCTCTATAATTCATAAACCCAACAAAAATATGGTGTGCGACAATGAAAATAATCAGAGTTACAATAGTGAGTGAAACAATGAAAATAATCAAAAGTGAATAATGAATGGAAAACCCTCCTATTTATAACAAAATACTGAGATATCCTCAAATAATGAGCAATAATAAAATATTATTAATCCCATTCTTGGAATAAGCACTTGGAATATTTTATTATATTTGTTTAGGAGGGAAAAAGTATTTAAAATTTTATTTAGAAATAATAAATAAATAAATGATATATTTATTATCTCAAGGAATTAGTTAAGGAATAATAAACAAATAATGATTTATTTAATTATTCCTAAGGGATTTAGTCAAAATTAACAAAGAATAGTAATTAATTAATGATTAATTAGTTATTGTTAGAGAAAAATAAGAAAAATAATGATTTATGTGTTTATTTTTCATGATTGGGTCAAAATTGACAAGGAATAATAATAAAACAATGGTTTAATTAATGATTTATTTAATTATTTTTCATGGGTTTAACTATAAATTACTTAATAAAGGTGGTTTATTAAGTAGTTTCTCACAGTCAAAGAAATTTTACTATGGTAAAATTGGCTTTACATTGTGTACTTCGATCCATCTAGTAAATTAGGCTAAATGATCAATTTTTTGGTGATAACGGATTCCCCCCTAATGTATGAGTTTTATTAGCAAATGTATGACCAAAGTACATTGTAAAGACACAATTACTTAGACAACACATGGGAGTCAAGGAGAGAGAGAGACCAATGAAGTTGAATCTGAGAGAGGATACTGACAAAGGGGGTGAGACTAATTTGTGTCACCTTTTATGTTGCGGTACCAGACCTCAATGAGGCAAGGGAGGCATACCCATACCTGATGAGATAACTTAGTAAAAAGATAATGGTTCACCCAGAAATATGAAACTAACTAATAAAGTACATGATGAATGGTACATGACATGCTGGCATAACAGAGCCAGAAAATAATACAATGTGTACCTTATACATAATGCACCTGATAAAAACATGAACTAGGACTGAATACAATAATATCTGAGTACATGAGATACAAAGCCCCTTCCCTCAAAAAATGGGTGGGAGAGTAGTTAGAACAACTAGAGAAGCCTTGCTGAACAAGGAAGGACTCTGAAAAACTAAATGGATCATCTGGAGGAGACGTGCATGTTATGAACACTACGATTAGTAGGAACCGAACCCATCAACTCTACGGAACTTCATCTCACATTGTAGCATAGTAGGTATGCATCCAGGCATGTATGGGGCTACCTGAAGGGCCACCCCCTCATGAGGTCTAAAACATCTCACACACACTCGGGAATCACTGGTACAATCTAATGCATCATTGAACCATCAAGTGTATGGATCATGAATATGAAACGACCAAGTCAAATGGAAATAATGAGACCCTATTCTCAATTGAAGGCACTGAACAAGAATGGAAGCTGGAACCAAGATACATTTCCCTCTAGGCCATTCTTCCAGAATAAATAAGCTGATGTTGAGAGAATAGGGCCTGCAATAGATGAGGCAATGATGATCCTCAACTAAAGCACGAGGGAAAATAGTAATGTGACTGACGGACTGACACCAAGGATAATGGGGAAAAGGGGACTTAAGGACAAACAAATGCCCTTGTTAGAGCATAAAGTGAATGGTTGACCTGGAAACAATTGACTCAACTCCGAAGGGGATGGGGAGAGTATGACTCGAGGCAAAAAATGGGAAACACAGGATGAGCGGTATGCAAATATGGATGGAATATAGTGACATGATATGATGGGACATGAAATAGACTCCAATAATACAAGGGTGACTCATTGCGGATGCTCTGAACAAGGGTGATTCAATGACGCTGCCACACAGACTGGGCCCAGTGGGGACCATGAAAACATGAGTAAATGATGGTTACTCATGACGAAAATCGACATATGGTATGAAAAGTATTAAGAGGAGGTGGACCTCAAAGTACAAGTGTCACTTTATGATGAAATTCGATTTTGAGAGGTGATGAAGTGACCCTTCTTGGAAATATGGCTTCCTGGTGAAGTGTCAACTCATCAAAAACTGAGGAAGACCCATTATAGTGCTCGATGAGAAATTTTGCAATGGTGCTAACGGTTCTTCAAACTAAGCTATGGTCTAGCAGGAATGGGCAACAAAAAGAATGTTGGTATTCCTATAAAAGGGTGATTTCCCTCCAATTTGAGAGGAGGAGAAGGCCTTAAATCTTGTGGAGATTGTAGCAGAAAAATTGACCATCAGAATCGAGATCTACGACTTTCAAGCAAGCGGCCTTTCTTGCCTAAAGATGGGCTTAATGCTTCTTGGAATGATGGTACCTAGTGAAGAATTAAGGGAAGAGGAAAACAAGGATGAATTACTAGAGGAGGTATAGAATCATCCTCACCCACAAAGTCAAACATGGGGACTAGGTGATCAAGGAGTAGAACATTTTGAAGATATGGTATCAAATTCCTATGATATGCAATGTGCTTGTGGCTCACTAGGGAGGTCAGTAGGACAAACTATCCAAGGAATGGGAGGATAAGTGACCATACCTAGATTTAGTGTGATCTACGCCGAGACTTAATTGAGAAGATGGCCAGGGGGAAAAACATCATGCCCCCAAGCATGGGATGCTAATCTGGTATGTAAAGGTGAGAATGATGCCCCTTAGTATGAGGAGTTTTTGGAGCGCCATTATGTTTCGAGTGCTCAAAAAAAGGATCCAAGCATCTCGATCCAACTTGGCACGAGATACTCCAAAGGATGATGTAGGGGCCTATGTGCCCCCTAGTAAGCTATGGGCATACCAGATGGATTTAGAACTAAGGGCTCCAAACATTTTTATGAGGCATAATATGATTATGCATTTTATATGATGATGATGTTTCACCATTTGTGTGGTTATATTCTCTGGTATACATGTGATAAATGCTAATCTAGAATGTTGTTTACAATGGTATCTACATAGTGATTCTGGGCTCTAGGCACATGACTAAAATTAATGGTTTCAAATTCACGTACCAACAGCTTCGCTCGTATATATTTTCTAAATGGGACTTGGTTATGCACATGATACACACCATTAAATTGCATGACAAGTAGCAAGGAAGATGAAGGATGTGATGAATGAGGGCATCGACTAACAAACCTATCACCGCATCATATTCAGCCTAATTATTGGTGGTAGATATAATGCACACACCGTTTGAAAGGACTAACGTATGCAAGGGGGTAAAAATGGCCCAGGTTGTCGAGGAGAGATTCCGAGAGAAGCGGCTTGCATCATCAGCATGACCGATATACGGTGTGGATGATGGATCCATCTAAAAGGTGTAAAAGACAATGGATGAGATGATGCAATCTGCCTAACTACATGGCAAAAATAAAGACACACAAATCAAAGGGATGTGTTGTGGGCAACAGTTTTGGAGGTAGATCGCATTGGGAGAATTAGGAAGGACATGGCCTTCGAAATCCTCTTGAAGGAATGCCCCCTTACTCAAGTGTAGGCGTAACCAGGGGTAGACATAGCTTCCATGTTATCCCCATCAAGCTGGGAGATGGGCAAACAGGAGGAAGAATGATTACATTATGCAGTGGCATTACCTGGTGCATCAAGCTAAGAAATAGGATGATGACAAGTAAAGAATGGGGCCTGTGGTGTCTATCATATCAACATTGGGGAGGGGGATCACAATAGAAGGGCAAGAGATACCCTTTTTTGGTTGACAGGTGGTACCAGAATCCAAAGGTAGACGAGTAGAGGTTCCACTATGAGTGGCCTCATAGTCACGAATCACCCCAACGAAATTGTGAAACTCATCACAAGGAAACAATGGGAATAATGACCATGAAGATCACACAGGGCACAAGGGGTGGTTTCTATGAAGCATTTTGAGTTTCTTAGGTGGGACCGATATGTTAACATGGACTTCTAGAATATTCAACTCAGGGAACACTTCACAAACCAATGCTTTAAGTTGAGGAAGTTCAGGACAATTGTTGGTGGCGTGCCCAACAACTTCACACAAAGCACATGGATGTGACGACTTTTGGGTTTTGGGGTTTGGAGAAGCTTGGGGAGACTTGTCCTTAGGTTCTTTCCTCTTGGCTTTGCCCCCTTGTCTAGATGTTGTCACAATAGGAGTGGGTTCCTATTGAGGTTGTAGTGGAACTGAAGCAATGACAGGGGTCATAGGGACCGGTTGAACTGGGGTCAAAGCATAATATGGTCATAGCTGACTAGATAGAGTGTTTGTTGGGGAATCTATGTACCAGACTAGGATCCCCAAATTCATGTTAAGAAGAACTAGTGAAGCCATGATAGGGTCAAAAAATGTTCCTAGAGGAGGAAACAAGAAAGGCATATGTCTTGTAGGGAAATGTCCTGGTCGAAAAACTCTTGGATGGTTAATACCTAGAGGAGTGGTTCGTGGTGGGAACATAAGAGAGGCACCCACAAATGGAGGAGGTCCTAGGTAGGTGGATTCAGATGACTCGATTGAGATGGTAACAACAGAGTGCTGAGGAGTTGGTTGTTGATCAAAGGTATTGACCTTGTCAGAATCCGTCATGAGGATCTGGTAGTCACTAGGACCAGAAGGTTGGGGGAGGTGGGATGCTTGACCTGGGTGGGTCTGAGCAGCAATAAATCCTTGCTGAGGGAAAGGATTTGTGAGCACATATGGTTGAGGTGGCACACGATTCTGAGGCAATTGATGACCTCGACAAGGTGCTTGAGCTTCCCATCATTAGCACATCTGGGATAAAAGGGGACAATTATGTGTGTAGTGGCCATGTACACCACAACATGCACAAGGCTTATTCAAATGAATAGCCTTGTTTTGCTTGCGCTGGCTGCCCTATTGCTGGTTGTTGGTGTTAGGTTGGTTCCCATGGGATTCAGTAGGTTGGTTACCTTGGTTACCCTGGTTACCCTTGTTACCCTTCCCCTTATTCTTTTTCTTCGAATTCTAGGGATTAGTATCACTCTGCTGCTCAAACACATTGCCTTGAGGAGGTGGTGGATGTTGGGGCTGAGGATGCATGGGATGCTGTGGCACTAATGCTTGAGGGGCTAGAGTGCTAGACTATTCATAAGAAGGAGAAATAGTTTGATAGATGGGTTGAGGCCCTGGAAACACGTTGCTAGTAGGAGGGGCATAAATTTTGGAGGAACTAGTGCCCCCCTGTGGATAGCCATAAATTTGTTGAAAATATGGTGAAGAGTGTGAAAGGGATCCAATGATACCATAGACAGAGTGAGAAGCCCCTGGTGCATTGGCTCTTCTAAGATGAGTGAGGTCTGGAAAAATGGTATAGACATAACCGAATTGAGCATAAATCAGATCATATCTCAAAGTGATCTGGAGAGCTTCTTCCTTGGTCTAAGGAAAATGGGACATGACATCTTTCCCGATGAAGGATAAAAGTCCCTTGAGAAACCAATCTAGATAAACATGGTCTTAAAAAGGTGGGGAATGACATGTGCTCCTCCTTCAACGCCACTCTTCAACATGGTCAGAAAGGCGAGTAGTGGAGGATTAACAGAATGTGGTCAAAAGCTCAGTACCAATGTCATACTAGAGAGGTAAATATAAATATGATAAGAATTCTTTAGCAGGCATCGTGAAAATAGAATGAGAGGCAGAGGGTTGATTTACATACCATTTTGTAGCATCTCTAGTGAGCGTGCATTGGAAGAGCTGAAGACGAATGGGGTCATTGGTTATGGAGCTGGATGAACACCACATGTGGAAGGATCGAACATGGTTGGTAGGATCCTTGCCAGCAATACCCTCAATCTTTGGGATGTCTGAGGGAAGCTTAGTCGGCATAGAGGGCCAACTACTATCATGGTGTATGGGGTCATTTATCAACTGGTTAAGATCTGGTAGACTTAACCTAGCCATAAAGGGGAGCATGGGTGCTGCCAGAGCTGTTCCTAAGACTATTTCGCCTGATGTAACCACCGGTATATTACTAGAGCCACCACCAGTTTGGGTTCCTGCACCAGCTGTGGGTCCAGACATGGTGACGATATGTGGTGAAGGAGGTTCAGAATCAGAAGGACAAGGAGAAGAGTTCGGATGGGGACTCGAAGGGCTATAAACTTGAACCCGATGAGGAGGAGTAATATTCCCAAGTGGAAACTGGGTGTGAAGGCCTAATAGTCTCTGCGACACATGCCTTGCGGGCCAATGAGGGAGGGACACACTGAACATGAAAAAGGTGAAGGGAGATCAAAAATATATCTTTTGTCTTTGGTTCAGTGAGGTCAAATTATTATGTTAAGTCCTGGCTTGGCAGTGTAAACTAGGCGCCCTTCGCTTAAAGTGTGCTTATGTATGCAAGTGTATTAATTGATTAAACCTAGATCATGTTTGTAAAAAAGAAAAAAGTTTGCTACAAATAAACTAAAATAAATAACATAAAATGAACAACAAAACAATTAACTAAACCCCACCCAAATTGGGTTTGCAAACACTGTATTGCTTGGTGGCTAAACCGATGGGAAATACACTTAAACGGTCAAGAGATATGAATGTTGGTGTGACTAGTTGTTATAGACATTTTTTGGCACTGCAACCCCAATCATACATGTCCATAAACCAAGGGCTCCTAAGTCCCTAAAAGTGCTGCTTCATGCCCTAAAGGAACAAGGTCAGCTGATTACATCATCTCCCAGAAGTTCTCCACAGAAAACTGCTCAGAACTGGTCAAAATTGGACCATACAGAGTGCTCAGTGTAGAGGGTGTGATGCATCTCACCTGCTCAGTGTAAAGGGTGCGATAAATATTGGAAAGCCCTTCTGTAGGGTGCAATGGGTGAGAGTACACAAATGGCAGAGACAGTTTGCAAGGTGGATCATCATGGAATCTTCCAGAAACTTCTCCTATGACACTTGCCTCTCTGAATTCGCCTAGGGATGAGTAAGAGATCATCAATATCCAAGTGGAATCAAGAACTATCAGAGAGAGGACACTAATGAAAATCCCAGAAGCTGACTCACCCCTCTGCAATCATCTATGTATGGATCCCTCATCACAGAGATCTAGGCGCTGGAATCTTGTATCTTGTAAGGAAGTGTTGTTGGTTTCCTAGTGCAACATCATAGTGTTGGGTGATCTAAGCTTTTCATGAGGTGAAGAAGGGCTTTCATGCTGAGAGGATGATGCTGGGTCAGAACAATTGTTTGTAATCCTATTTGCTATTCTTGATATTAATAAATCTATTTAAGTTTTCCTCCACATTCTTGTATGTTTGATGATATATGCATTGGTGTGGCCAATACATATATGGTCCTATATTGCTTATGATTGTAGATCTTTGTTCTTCGATAGTATTATGCTGCTTTGATTCCACAGGTGCTCTTTGAAGCTGGGTAGACGAAAGAGGAGTGGCAAAGATCTGTCAGAAGGGAGAGGAACTAAACAAGGAACCAACCGCAAGACTAAGGTTGGTGTCCCTTGTTCCCCTCTTATCTACTTCTCATAAAGGAAAGCTATAGTAGTTTTAGTTTGTTTGTTTCTAAGATAGCTACTAGTCTTAGTGGGACTAGCAGCTCCGAGTGGACACTAGATTTCCCGATAACACCGGTATCAAGTGACTCTAAGTTGTTGGAAAGTGGTGCAACAACAACAAAAAACTAGAGGGTAATATCGCTGCAAAAAGATAGGGAGATGGGTGTAACACCTAGGGAAACCAATGGGACCCTAAGGGAATGACCAAACAATTTTGAATGTGAAAATATGGATGGTAGAAACCTATCTAAACAGATCTAAAACAAAAGGTTACAAATCTAGAAAATGTGGCTGAAAGTGTTGTAGAAACTCAAACTTCTCACTCAGCTAAACTCTTCCTAGAAAGGCGGAAGTGTATTAGAAGCCCTAGGGGAGGCTAAATTTGACTTCGACGAGTAAAACATAATGGACCAGGGCCTAAGCGGGATGAGATAGAGATCAGACACCCAACAAATAGATCTTAGCAAAACCCAAAAAAAGATCCGAGAAAAACCCTAAAACCCTGAAATCCCAGGTTCTGACTTTTTTTTTTATGAAATCACACTTTTTGGGCAAAAAGCTACGTTCTGGAGCCCATATCGCACCTTTTGGGCTGAAAACTGTGATTTCTGCTCTAAAACGCCCGATCTAAAAATTATATAAAAAAGTGTCGCCTTTGCCACGATTGGTTCCTGTGACCTGCGGAAATGACTAGAAACCATGTGGAAGTTAGAAATTTATCAGATCTAGGGTTAAAACACTAGGAAACATTAATAGAATTGAAAAAAAAAAAGAAACCCTAAGCCAGATGATCAATTTTTTGGTGATAACACATATGGTCAGAGATTTATTTTGTGTGTAGAGAAAGATAGATGGGAAAATTATAGGGAAGTGATGAAGAAAATAAGCACCTAGGCACACTTTGTGCGCATGGTAAAAACAAGCATTAAACACCAATATCAGTAGCAAACTTAGTGGTCAAGGAGTGAGAGTAAAAGAAGGGGGTCCTACTTCTACAGGCATGAATGAAGACATTTAAAAACTGAGCAACTTCTTGATGGATCATTGGTCATTACCACTTAGCTAGCCCCCAAAAAGATTATGGTGGGGAAGCTAGTGTGACATATATACCAGCGCTAGCCCCTAAAGGAGAAAAGTCAAAAGTGATGGGTAGGTCGATATATGGTCTTGATTTAATCTGAGGGGTCCAGGCTCACCCTCGATCCCCAATTGTCCACCCTAAATGAGAGTGGGTACCATGAATACCACAATATACACTGATGTAGCATCGACATTAGCAAATGAGTGCACTGCATATAAGGCCAATGGTATCTCTCTCTTCCCCTTTGTCGAGTCTCCCTACCCAGTATTATTGTGACACCTGTCACCCACCTCATGCTCCCATATTATGTCATTTTACTATTTTCTCTTGCATATAATACCATGACCTTTTGACCATTTGAATTTGAAATATTATTTTTATAGCTAGCCTCTCCTGTCACTCTACCAATCCACCACATCATTCGACTGTCAACTAGTTTAGAGTCATCTCAACATCATTCTATCTAATTCCACCCAGTCATTAGGTAACTAATGAGCCCCAAATTGGGTAACTTATTGGGCTCATTTTTCCTAAGCATCCTTGTTCAATCCTTGTTCAATCCTCCATTTTTCGTAGCTTATGCATTATTTTTTAGTATTTTTATGTCATTTGTACGAAAAAGGGTGGTCACTCTTCCTAGGTGGCTAACACGTGCTTATTTCAGGTTTTTTGACACATGTTGGAGCAAAACCGAGAAATCATGGGCTAGATGACAACCAAGCTTGAGGTGAGGATTCGTAGGGGGGTTGTCTATGACATTAAATACCCCTTCTTTAGGATCTCCACCCCCAACGCCGAGCTCAAAGCCCACCAAAAATGGATCTTGAAGGCAGCCAAGCATATTTTGGAAAAGGGACTATATACTAACAGTTTGGACAGCCACGTCCCCTAGATTTAGGAGGCCTGCTAGGGCCCTCGTGATGTATAAATGATAAGGCCTCAGCCTTCGTAAGGGACTTTTGAAACTATTGCATTTTTTTGCACTACAGTGTTGTCATCTTCAGCTCGTTTTCTTGTAGCCATTTTTGCATAACTTTTGACTGATGACTATTTTTTTGATAATGATAAGTAGTCCCATTTTATATCAACTCTGAGTTTTCTATAGGAGTTGTAGCTCTTAGGGTTGGACCCAACCTGAGAGCCTAGGGCCTCCTTTATGTACTGTTATCTTTCCTTTATGCATCGCTATTTTCCTTTTTTATGCATTCACAAACATATTTCTGTTAGGCAGATTAAGTTGTGTTGATTAACTAGGTCATTGTTTATGAATATAATTGCTTCAGATGTTTAGAATAGATTGGTAGGATAATAACAAGGAAAAAAGCTCCAGAAAAGGGTCAACAAACACTTTTGGTTTCACCTCTTCCTCATTGGATCAGGGGCTGGAATTGAAGTAATAGTGTTGTCCCAAACAAAAACACTAGTTTGCTTTGCCATGCAATCATTAGTGTGTTGTTTTCATTTGCAGAAGTTGGTTATGTGTTCAGATCTTTGAAATGTCTCATTGCATAGTTTATATATATGGTTCTCCAAATAAGATGTTGTTCAGTCACTTTATTGTTAGCTAGACTAGATTAGCTAGGACTTTGATTGCTTGCAAGACTTTATTGATTCAATTGAAAGTACACAGTGCAGAGCATCTCCTCCACTCTTTCATCCACCCAAGCTTCATCAAAGCCATCTCCTAACTAGGTTCCTCATCTCACATTTGTCCTCTTGCCCACGTAACCCTACCCTTTTTGTGCAACCATTATTTCAACCTTCTTTGAGCCAATTCAGCCATCTACACCTTCTCACCACTCCATCCACCAATCCCTGGGCCACTTCAGACCCCTATCCTACCTCCATATCCATTCATGCATCTTCCCTCACTCACCCATCCTCCAAAATCCCATTTTTAAACATCCTGTAGAAAATTTTGAACATTTTGTAGAAATTCCTGAACATCCTGTAGAACCCCCGCAGACTTCCTGTAGAAGCTCACAAATGAAGTTTCTTGATAGCCAAACTTTGTGAAACTCTCTGGAAGGGTGTTAGGGACTCCTTAGACCCTCTCTGAACCTTCCCGACCTCTTCCAAGCATTTCTTCCTCCTTGATCCACCCCTGCACAGTCAAGAACAGTGAAAGCATATGCATGATGAAACTGACGACTTAATCAAAAATACAAAAATATGTTTTCTTCAGATAGAGGTAGTCTAGACACATGTATTTTACCTTCATAGAAGTAATGACATCTCTTTTAGTAGTTTGCATTCTCTTCTTTGCATCAGTAGGACTAGCTGGTAGAATTAGGGTTTGTTAGGGTTTGTGTTTTGCTTCAGTTTTTCAATCTCTTTTCGCAAATAGATTAGCTTCCTTCAAGTTAGCTTTCATCCATCAATTAAAAAGCTTCTTCTAAGAGCTCATAGAAGTTGGCTTAAGCTCCTAGCGGACTTGTGCCAGCTGACCAAGTGGCAGCTGTGGCAAGAGCTAGTACTTGTGCATACAACACCGTCGCTTCCAAGTTTGTTACGAACTACCGGGTTGATAAAAGTAAAGAAGGGAGTCCCAAGAGTTGCAGCATTATTGCTGCAATACTGGAGCCCACCAGTAACCTGTAGGCCTTGACTGAAAAATTTATTCATATGCTTAAAATGAAGAAACCTATGCATAAAACTCCCAAACCTAGAGAGGTTAAAATCCCTTCAAATATTGAGCCCCTCATGGATAAGGAAGTCAAGATTCATGACTCACCCTTCCCATACCAACTGTCGAACCTCTGGTTCGACATGTATGACCAGAATTTGAAGGGAAAAGGGCCCCTTTAGCATAGTAGAGTCAGGATTATATTATAAAATCGCCCCCTCTATCTACCACTTCCCAGAATTTGTTTCTTGGCTCACTATATCATACATTGAGGAGAAAAATTGCTTCATATCCTCTTCTAGAGAGAAATTTTTGGAAATAACTCCATAACCAATTAAAAAGTCTTTCATTTACTTGGTTTCCCCCAACCCTGAGAACTTTACAGAGATGAACCTATTCTATAGCTATAATGCCCTCTCAGTTGGGAAACAACAAGATTTCCTTTAGATGATCCTCCCCCTAGACACCAAACCCTACCTATCTCAAATTTGTTTCCCATACTCATGTTTATTGACATCGTGCAACCTATCCTGGCTATTATTGCCCTATTGTTCAGGGAAGATGAAGCTGCCAACATCACTAAGGCTACCATAGTGTTTTTACATTCAATGATGCAGCTAGGTCACATTTTATACATACCCTCATTCCTCACCATGTCTATAAAGTTATAGTTACATAATTTTCCCATTACTACCTATTTCAAACACTACTCTGTTCTTTTTTACCTTTTATTGTACACCCATGTGGATGAATTTGAATATTTTGGCCTTAGACATATGGATTCTTGCAAGTAAATAAAATTTATTTTTTATTGGGATAGCATTGTCAAGAAAAAAATAGATGTCCCATTTCATCTCCACCTACACATCCACTGCCTACAAATTCATAAATAATGTCTCTCCCCCAAGGATTTTGCCCCAACAGAAAATAATCCTCTAGCTCAACAAGGATACTAGGGTGGGAGAGTGGTACTTATTTGAATAGTACAATGAAATATTAGAGCCTCCCCAATACTATTTTCCCATTTTCATGCCCATGAGAATATTTCCCTAGAATTCATTCAGTAGAGCCTGTACATTGATTAAATCCATGTCATTCTTCCCAAGAAAGTCTACATGCTAAAATTGGGTAAACCAATAGGTCCTTTCATTGTTAATACTAGACAATCCTTTAAAAAAGTTGAAGACTTATTGAAGGAACTAAATTTTGAAATGGGGAAAACTTAGCACTATGACCCCCATGGTATCATATCGAAGAGGATAAAGAATATTAATTCCTCAACTTATGATCATGAGTATAGGCCTTGTTAGCACCTAAATCTGCCTTAGGCCGAAGGAAGGCAAAATTCAAGGTAACCACAAACCACGCTCAGTCTGGTAGCTAGCCCCACCAGAACAGGAGAGGGCTCTCTCCGAGTCACGCTCAGTGAATAAGTAAACGATATGAGCTTAGATGACTTACTGTGAAGTATTGATCTTAGGCTAGTAAGTAAATATGGATACAAGAAACAATTTTTTATGAATAACTGAGTTTCTGGGATGTTATGGCACCAACGGACAGTAATGAGCAAACAATTTAATACAAAGGCATAGATTACTTCGTGAGGCAAGACAGGCAGAAAGTCTAGCAATTTAGTTTGAAATAACGTGGAATGGAGAGATTGCTTAGGAGGGTGAAAAGGGAATAAGTACATGAATCCTTTTCAACATAAGAAAAACACACAGCATGAAACTTTCCCACCGGCAGAGCAATAAAAATGAATTCTACCTTATCTTACTCAGAAAATTTCACTGGAAATGAATATGAATGGACTATGAAACATAACTAAATACATATGAAACATAAGGAAAAACACATTTTCTACGCTCACAACCACATGAACCTCATGAAACAGAGCCGCTACCTTTCATTAATCCTCTGTCAAAATATACAATGAAGAAACAGAGTTTCTTTCCCACAGTCTCCCAGAAATTACAAGCCAACCAACCCTTTGCAAATGGTTTGCATACAATAAATATACTATGCCATGAGGAAATAGAATGACCAAGAGTTGGGGAGTTTCTCAAATCATTACAAAATGGAGATGGAAAGCCAACCATTAGCTACAGGTGCAGCGTTACCAAAATGACAAATGGCTTGGGTAACTGTTTGCCTTCCTTTTCCACTTGGATAGAAGCCAAACTCTTTAAATTTTACCTTAGTTGCCGAAAAAAGTGAAATGTAGATGAGCGGGTCCACTTGGACAAAGTTGCGAATCGAAATTTCGCGAAACATAGGTGAATTTGTCCCTTTTCTCTATATGTGCCACGCCTAATTCTATATGCGCCACACCATTTTGGAGGCTATTTTGAGGTACCTTCAGGAGTCCAAAATGTACCCAAGTGTGCTTGTTGGAAAGCCTGGCTTATCTACTTTCCAACCCAAGTGGAATTTCTAAATTGGGTGCTCATTTTCCCCTCCCAATCTTCATTCTCCCAAGACTGCTTCATGTGTGTCAAAATAGGGGCAGAGAGGTCATTTTTTGGGTGTTTTTCACCTCCTGGAGACTCAAATCATGCCCAAATTTCTTGTCCATGCACCAGTAGTCGTTATTTTTCATGTTGAATCCAAAAATGCAAACCATTTGCAATTTGGAGCTCCCAATCTTAAGCGTCGCGCCAGTGGCGCGGCGCACAATGAGAAAAAACCTGTGTTGTGACCAAAATTTTGCCATGTGACCAAAATTGCCCCAAATTTCTTGAAATTTGGGCTGGAGGTTCTCTAAGAGGTACTATGCTAGACCATAGAGGCTTCAGCCAAGGTTCAAAGCCTATCTTGATCTTTTTACCTCTTTTACCTCTTTGTCACTTTGCTCAATTTTGCCTTCAAGCTCCTTATCCAAGCCTTCGAACTCATGTTCCATGCCCGGTAATGATAAACCAACCACCTCAATATGGTTTTGTCCCTGTCAGCCTTCTCTAGCAGTCTCTCAAGGTGGATGTTGATACGCTCGAGCCAAGACTCATGATCATTGTTAATCTCTTGCTCCAAGGGAGTGAGCTCGATCCTCCTATGCAGGGCAACTTGGTGATTCTCACGGATGCTTTGCAGCTCCATGATCTCATGCTGGTCCTCAAGCTATTTGTTCCTCTGCTCCAAATACCTGATGATCCATTTGAACCTCTCCAAATTGAGTGACAAGTCTTGGATCTCTGTTTTCTGCTCCTGGATGGTCATCCTAAGTTTTGCACTCTCCACATCTGCATCATCATCATGAATGAGGATGAAGTTCACCTCATGTTCACCTAATGGCCCCTTGTCATGCATGGGCCTCTTGCCCTTGTCCTGTACCTGTGTTATCGATGCCGGAAGCGAGGCCCCTTCCACCCCGGGTGGAGATAACACTCGCTTTGCTGTGCAAACAAGTGCCTACTGCCTCTCTGATATGTAACGAATACTGGCATAGTAGTGGTCTCATGGTGCTCATACTGATGAGAAGGACCACCTATCTCATGCTCTGCCTATGATAATACATGTGAAGTGCTAAAGAGGTCACGGGAGATGAAGTCCTCCCAAGCAATTCCTTGCAATCCCAACTGATGATCCACCAAAATCCGGATAAGAGAAAAGTGATAAACACCGTTAAGTTGTTGCTGAGAGGTCTTATGCCGCATGAAGGTGTTCATCCTCTCTATGTTCCTGTAAATGAAAAATGAGAGGTTCATCATCTGCACCCTGGTAAAGTGCATGAGCAACCTGATGTGGTAGGCCTATAGACGAGAGAATCTCCCCTCACAGCTGAAGCACTTCATGATCAATTTCATGAGCGGAGCATATTCATATTTCAAATATCTGAATGGAAAGACTCTTGTGAGCTGCCTCAAGAAACTGGCCTTAATGTAAGGCTCATAATGTTGCCTATCCACCTTCTTTTTCTTGTGCCACTGTTCTCCAACATTCGGTATGCCGGTTGCCAATGAGATAGTTTCGGGTGTCAATGTGAAGGTGACCCTGGCGAAGATAGACTGACGTCCATGTAGGTGAAGCACAAAAAGACGGGCCAACTCAGGATGAACTCTAACATTAGCCACCCTTTGACAAAATTCAAAACATGATAGATGCTGGAAACATGACAAGGCAAGAGGGCAGGCCTGCAATTCAGTGAGGGTAGTTGGCTCATCCCTAACATGTTTGCCACTCTTGTGATGTCTCCTAGGAGCCTGTTCTTCCAAGGATGAATCACTTTGTGTCTCCATCTCATACTCTAATTAATTCTTAGATGCCATGACTACTGTGTGTACTGTACTTGCGCTACCCTTTGATGATGGTGTGAAACTAGGTGTTGTTGTGATATCTGCCACCAAGGGGAACAATGAAAAAAGGGAGTATTAGGAGGGGAGTAATATGATGGGAATAGGGGTTATGGGGAGAAGTTTTGTTTAGGGATATGTAGGGGGTTTGGGTATTTGATAAGGTAGGGTTTTGGGGTTTTGATTGACCAAAGAGTGGAGGGATAGGGGATAGGGTTTGGTAGTGTTTTAGGGTAGGGATAATAGGAAAAATGGGAAAGGGGGGATAGGGAAAAATGGCAAGAAAGGGAAAAATGAGGGGTGAAAACAGGTCCTTGGCACCAACACCACAATTTTGCAACCCTAGCAACCATGGCTTTGATGTTTTTTTTTTAGTGCTTGGTTTTATGATTTTTATTACAATCAAGCGTAGCCATGAACCACCGTAACATTCAAAAAATTTGATGAGAAAGCCATGATAAAGAGCCTACCTGTTGATTTGAGGGGTTTCACAGTCAACTTGAGGCAATTTCGCATGATTTCGGGCCTTTGTGGGTGTGCGACGTGTGCCAAACCCAGTGCACTACGCCCTTTATATGCGTCGTGCCCTTGTAAAATTTGCACTGTGGGGTGGCTCTGTGTGCCGCACTCTGTATGTGCACCACACCCCTCTGTGTGTGCGCCACGCTCTGGAAAACGACTCCCACTTCATTCCAAATGCATGCTAGCTCTCTCACAAACTTTGCTATGTTTCTCTGTGACCTTGATTTTCACAATGACCTTGCTTTTTGTGGAAACTTGTATATAAAGACTTGGAAGTCATGGGTTTAATTTTTTCTTCTCCAAAAACCCACTTTGCTAATGTTTCATTTTGGCTTTTTTCACTGACTTAAAGCAACACTGAATTTCACTTTTCCCTTTGAAATTTTAGCTCAAATGATGAAATTTTCGGCAGTCTTTGCAGGGATTACATGACAGGGCATTTGGCCACAGAAACCATGACTGCACCTGAAGAAATCAACTGACGACTTTTTTGAAATTTTTATCACAAATGACACTGTTTGACTTTTCTTCAAAACAGACTTTTGAAGAACAATCGAAGTTTGTCCACATGACGATGAAACTCTCTGAATCATAACTTTGTAAGGGCCTCACTCTAGCCTACATGGCTTTATTGGACATGGTTAAAGACCAAATTGATTAATTCCTAGACCTAATTATCGAAAATGACTTTGTCCTTTAAAGGACCAGACCTTGACTGTCATGGACTTTAGTGATCATTGACAAAAGACCTAAGCCAGCTGGAACCAGACATGAGGGGAAATGACTAGCATGACCTTTTATGTCAGATTATGTCATGCCCCTAGTGGAATGCAGCAGGGTGAATGGAGCGGGAATCCTAAAAATGAAATGCAAAAAGAGTTTTGATCTCTGATGGAGGACTGACAAGACCGACTCTAACATTGGCTCCAATGGGGGATGGTAGCTCCTTAGAGGTGCCAAGAGCAGCAGATCTCTGGAAGAGCTAGACAGTGCCTTCGTCCATTGGGCTATGGAGTAATTATTTCGACAAACAACACAAGACTCTGACTCATTTATGAAACTAAAATGACCAAAAAAAACTGACTCAAATTTGACATTGAAATGACTTGAAGACTAACTTGACAAACTCAAACCAAACTGAAATAAAAATGGTATTTAAAATGATAGTGGAAGTAGCGTTAATAACTCAAAAATGGTACTGCTTGAGCAGCCGACCATTGATCGGCCCTCCTGGACAATCTTCCCTGTTCATTTCCTTCAGAAGAAAAGCATTCTGACCCCGATATGCTGCAATTTTAAAGGGACATTTCCAGAGGTTCTCAAACTTACCGTGCTTACCTTTTTCCTCGTTCCTTGCATCCCACTTTAGCACCACATCATCCAACTAAAGTTTGTCCGCCTTTGCTTTTCTGTCATAAATTTTCTTAATCTTCTCCTGTAATTTGGATGTGTTCTTGAAAACTTCTTCTCTGGTCTGCTGCAAGTGGACCATTTAATTCAACCTTCTCTGCATGGGATCTTCTTCACTGCTGGCCTCCTAAAGAAGTTTGACTACTGGGGCAGCGAGAGAGGTAGGAAATACTGTATCAACTCCATAAAAAAGCTCGAAAGGTGATGTACCTATGGATTTCTTCTGACTGACCCGATCTACCCACAGTGCATGGACCAACCTCTTATGCCAACTCTTCTGGTTTATTGCCAGCAGCTTCTTGATGATGTTGACCAATGATTTATTCAAAGACTCTGCCAATCCATTGCCTTGCAGATGATAGGCAGTTGAGTAACCCAAAATGATGAGATATTTATGACAAAACTCTACCATCCTTTTTGATTTGAAAGCTGTTGTGTTATCAGTGATTAACTTATTCGGGCAACCAAAGCGAGACAATATGTTATTTTCAAGGAATGAAATGATTATAGCATATGTAGCTTGTCTAGTGGGAATTTCCTCAATCCATTTTGTGAAATAATCTATCATCGTGAGGATCCATCTGTGCTGACTGGAAGAAGCGAGATAAATTTCACCAATGAAATCCAACCCCCATTGCTGGAAAGGAGCACTCACCTCAATAGGCTTAAGTGGTAAAGGCTATAACTTCTACCTTCCTTCGAAAATCTGACACTTATGACAGTGCTTAACCATCTTATATACATCAACAAACAATGTCGGCCAATAGTACCTTGCTCTCAGAATTTTATTTGTTGTTGACTTCCAAAAAAGGTGACCACCACAGTCTCCTTGGTGGAAGTCCTCCATGACCTTCTTTGCTTCCTTTTCCACCAAGAAATTTAACAGAATGCCACCAGGATCTTTCCAATACAGTGCGGAATTAAGAATGCAAAACTTGGTAGCTTTCAACTTGAGTGTTCTCGCTTTGTTTCTAGTCATGCCAGACGGTGGTGACAATTTTTTAAGCACATATATGATATTTGAATACCACGAAGAAAGAGCCAACATTTCAGATACCTGAATTGACGATCCTTCCTCATTCTCATCGGACATAGCAGTGATCATATTTATGTCCAAGGCATGCAAGTTTGATTCGGTCATTAACTTTGCCAATCCCTGTCCTTTAACCAGCTTTGTGGGCTTTATTTCCACATCATATTCCAGCAAGGCTGCAATCCACTCGCCTCGTCTTCCTTCCGGATCAGTCTATACTAAAACATCTTTGATAGTAACGTTAGGAACATAGGCCAAAATATGAGAATGTAGAATATATACCCGGAAATATTTCAATGCCTTCACAAGTGCAAGGGCTTGCTTCTCAATGATGTTGTATTTTAAGGTTGCATCTCTTATAGCTCTGCTGAAGAATGCAATGGGTCTTTCATGATCATCTCTTTTCTACAATAACACAGCTGCCATAGTGTGTTCCAAAGCAAATGAAAACAATATAAAATCCTGAGTGTAGTCCGGGCTGACTAGAGCTGGAGCTGAGGAAATAGCCAATTTGACCAAATTGAAAGATTTTACAGCCTCCTCTGTCCATTTCACTTGGTTGTCCTTCTTAAGCATGTTTGTCATCTCTCTTAGGTGCTCAGCAAGATTAGGTACAAAGCGGCGTAGAAAATTCATTTTACCATTGAAAGATTGTATCTCTTTCTTATTCCGGGGCAGATCAATTTACTGAATTGCTTGCACACATGCTGGGTGAATATGAATGCCATCTTTTGAGATAATGTGCCCAATTAGTTTTCCTTCCTCCATGGCGAACAAGCTCTTCTTCGAATTCAGCGACAAGCCATATTTTCTGCACTTTTGGAAGACAGGTTTTAGATGGTACATGTGCTCTTCATCAGATTTGGAAAACACTGTCAAATCGTCCAGTACACAACCAAAAAGACATCCTTCTCATTTGCAAAATCCAAGTCCATTGTACGTTGAAATGTGGCACCCGCATTCTTCAAACCAAAAGGAATTTTAGCGTAATGAAAGGTTCCCCATGGAGTGGTGAATGTTGTCTTGTCTCGGTCATCTTCATGGACAGAAACTTGGTTATATCCGGAATAACCATCAAGTAGTGACATACGAGATGCTCCCACTACTCGCTGAAGTATATGGCCCATTTTGGGCAGTGGATAGTTGTCTTTCAATGAAACTTTATTGAGATTTCTAAAATCAATGGATAAGCGAATCTCACCTGTCTTCTTTCGTACGGGCACCAAGTTAGAGATCCAATCCGAAACTCTAATGGGCACAATGATCCTTGATTTGTACAACCTGTTTATCTCCTTTTCAATAGATGGCAGCAACTTTGGATTTAGCCTTCTCAACTTCTGTTTGAATGGTTTTTTATTGGGCTTGATGGGTATAGTGTGCTGAATTATATTGGTATCATATGTCTTTAAGTCAGAATAGTCCCAAGCAAACACATCTGCAAATGAAGATAGCAAACTGATATATTTGTCCTTGACCTTTGGTGGCAATGCTTTGGATAATTTTACCAATTTAGGATTAGCAATTGTTCCGATATTGACCTCTTCCACACCCTTCTCTATTGGCTGCAATGTTGGCTTGTGGGCTACATCATCTTGATCAAAGAGTTCTTCTAAAGGTATCAAGCCTTTAGGAATAACGTTATTCTTGAGCTGCAACACGTCAATTTCATTGATCTGCACCTCATCTATATCATTGCCTTTACCATCGTCATTCTCTACATCAATTGAGGTCTCATTGAACTTGCCTTTGTTTTGCATAAAATCATCAATCTCCTCATCATCTTGGAAAACTTGCCAATATCTCTGATTGTCCGGGACAGTCGGACGATGCTTGACATGGATTTCAAATTTATTACTAGAGTTCATTGGGATCTTCAAACTACTTGCTACCTTAGCAAGAGCATCAACAATACTATTTTGTATACGAGGCACACATGTCAAGGTATATTATGAAAATAATTTTAGGATGTCTAGAACTGCATTACGATAAGCCCGCATCCGAGGATGCTTTGCTTGATATTCGCCTTTGACCTGCTTAATCACTAATTCAGAGTCGCCATATACTAAAATCCTCTTAGCATTCAACTTTCTTAGAATCTTTAGGCCAGCAGTCAGAGCTTCATACTCAGCTTCATTGTTTGAACAATCAAAAGCCAACTTGTAAGAGCATACCCACATGTTACTAGGCACTTTGTTCAGGGTGGAGAAAGGACTGCGTACCCAAATTCCAATTCCAGCACCATCATTTCCCACTGCTCCATCAAAATCCATGGTCCACAAACCTTCTTCCACCTCTTGCAAGTGTTGAAAATCTGTCTGTTGTGCTTGGTCTACTTGTTGTCCATTACTTTCAGCTGATCGCTCAACAACGTTTTGCTGTTCTTGTTCTTCTTTCTTTAAAACTCCTCTGAAATTTTCTGTTATTTCCGGAATATCATCTGCTTCTACTGACTGACTATTGATATCATTGAAACTATCATAATACAAAACAAAAGACTCTAAATCTATATGTACATAATTAATTGGATGATTTATTGGTTTCTCCTTGCTTGTAATCATGTATTTCATTTTTTTTTCCCGATACAATTTCCTCATTTGGCCAAACACCAGAATCGTTGCATAGGAGAAATCTAGTTGCAGTGTCCCTTTCAGTTTCGCTACCCAAGACCTAGAAAGAAGCATGCCAAACCTAGGAGGAATATCTGCTACAACAACATCCATCAAAACATTCTTCATTGGGAGTTGATCTAGACTCACAACCAAGTCTTTGATGAGCCCAATACATCTTACTCTACTGGAATCAAACGAATAGAGATCATGGTATTGTCGGGTGATGTCTAGACCAAGCTTATCCATGATAGCCTTGGGCATGAGAGTGTGAGAAGCTCCGGAATCGAACATGGCATTATGTAACACAAAATCATGCAATCTTAAACTGATATAAAAGGGTGGCACATCACTATCAGGAGACTCACCATTCGATGCTAGCCCAAAAATCATTTCAGGTTGATCATCTTCGACATTCACCATGTCAGACATTGGGTCCAAATACAACATTTTAGATACCTGCCCTCTATAACTGTTGTTCCTCATTATTTCAGTCAAGGGAATGGATATCATCAATTTAGAAATATCATTCTCTAAATTAAAAGCGGGAATCTTTTCTACCTCTTTGACTGGATTTCTTTCCTTTCCTTTTCTTTCGATGCAACTTGCTAATGTGACTGTTCTGCTGATGGTGATTTGTTGCTATCCGGATCAACCGCCTCCTTTCCTTTCCTTTGTGTAACTAATGAATCATTCTTTGATGCCTCAACATCCTTCCTTTTCTCAATTGGTTTGACCGGCACATCTCTATTTCTAAGTGAATATCACTGCTGCTGGGTGGACAGAGCATTCATATAGCCTCTTTGGTACTCATCTGGTTCTTCCTCAAAGATGGTGTCGTTTGCTAGAATGAAATCTACATCTTTGTGTACAGCCGAACTTTTTTCATATTCCTCATCCTCAGTGAAATAAATAGGCAAATCATCAGGAGTAAAGAGGTGGTTTTCTTCACCTATTATATTCCTGTCCTCATCTGACTTCGGTCCATGCACAAATTTTGCTACAAAGGTGTCTGTACTGGCTGTTGTGCTGTCTGCTCTTGGGCTCGCTGATCTCTCTGTCTTATTCTATATTGTGGTTGTTGTTGACCACGAAAGTTAGGATTTCTAACTTGTGGCTCCGGTTTGTCAAGTTTCACCCTTTCAAGCATCTTCTCTACCTTTCGAAGTAGCTGATCTACCGAGGAAGACTCTTCTTTTACGGTGACCTTCTTCTCTGCCTTTGCTCTAGCTCTCTTGGTCAGCAGATTTGCTTCAATGCTGACTGCTATCTTCTGCATGTCTTCCATTGTGGTCGGTTCTCTTTCTCTTAATTGATAAGCCATGCAGCATCAAAACCATCCGGGAACTTCACCATGGCTAGTCCCACAGGTGGCCTTAGATGATCTGGAATTTCGTTATAAACCGAATTGAATCTAATGCAATAATCTTGGACCGACTCACTAGCGTTTCTTTTGATTTGCTCATATTCAGCTAGAATTTGAAGAGGATTCTTTTTCACTTCCCAGCAGTTCAAAAATTGTCTTTTTAGGTTAGCTAAGGTAGCAATGTGTGCAGCCAGCAAACCTCTGAACCATTTCCTCACTTCACCTGCAAATGTCTGTACAAAGAGTCTCATTGCCACATTCTCCGCATCGATCTCATGAAGTTCATAGAAATCTGCCATTCTGTCCACATGTTGCTGAGCAGTAATGCTGTTAGGAGTGCCATCAAAAAATGGGGTTTTGCTTTGATAATCTACGGGCATCTCATCTAAGACTTGAGGCAGAACAAGGGGTGCAAAATGGGCAGCCATCACTCTTGGTGGATTTGGCCTTGGAGGTGTTGTAGGAGTGTGCACAGTTTGTAGGGGGCTAGCAATTGGATTTTGAAGCTATGCTACGATGTAATTATCAATTGACCGATTAGCCCTTTTCGTCTCCAAGTCTACAAGAAACTGTGGATTTTGGATAGTAGAGTCAATCGCCCTTTCAGATTTGGTTTCAAACAATGATAGTTCAAACTGCTCATCAAAATCTAGCTCTTCGAGATACTCAAAAATGTCGGGGCATGAATGGGATTTGAACACAGGACATATAGAGCTCTCTTGATGACGAATTCTTGAAATCAAATTGGGATTTTCGTAGATGTACGGAGGATCTAGATTTGGATTAGCCCTGGTATATCTTCTAGAAGCCAACGTGCTATTGAGAAAAATCAAAGGACACAACCAACTCACTCAGCCTATCAAATCCTAAACTTATCATCTGGAAGCTTAGAATTATCAAGAAGTAAGGGGATTGATTTCGGTCCCCAGTGGATTCGCCACTATGTTAACACCTAAATCTACCTTAGGCTGAAGGAAGGCAAAATTCAAGGTAACCACAAACCACGCTCAGTCTCGTAGCTAGCCCTACCAGAACAGGAGAGGGCTCTCTCTGAGTCACGCTCAGCGAATAAGTAAACGATATGATCTTAGATGACTTACCATGAAATATTGATCTTAGGCTAGTAAGTAAATATGGATACAAGAAACAAATTTTTATGAATGACTCATTTTCTGGGATGTTATGGGACCAACGGACAGTAATGAGCAGAGAATTTAATACAAAGGCACATATTACTTCGTGAGGCAAGACAGGTGGAAAGTCTAGCAATTTAGTTTGAAATAGCGTGGAATGGAGAGATTTCTTAGGAGGGTGAAAAGGGCATAAGTACATGAATCCTTTTCAACAGAAGAAAAACACACAGCGTGAAACTTTCCCACAGGCAGAGCAATAAAAATGAATTCTACCTTATCTTACTCAGAAAATTTCACTGGAAATGAATATGAATGAACTATGAAACATAACGAAATACATATGAAACATAAGGAAAAATACATTTTATACACTCACAACCACATGAATCTCATGAAATAGAGCCGCCGCCTTTCATTAATCCTCTGTCAAAATATACAATGAAGAAACAAAGTTTCTTTCCCACAGTCTCCCATAAATTACAAGCCAACCAACCCTTTGAAAATTGTTTTCATACAATAAATAGACTATGCCATGAGGAAATAGAATGACCAAGAGTTGGGGAGTTTCTCAAATCATTACAAAATGGAGATGGAAAGCCAACCATTAGCTACAGGTGCAGCGTTACAAAAATGACAAATGGCTTGGGTAACCATTTGCCTTCCTTTGCCACTTGGATAGAAGCCAAACTCTTTAAATTTTGCCTTAGTTGCCGAAAAAAGTGAAATGTAGATGAGCGGGCCCACTTGGAGAAAGTAGCGAATCGAAATTTCGCGAAACGGAGGTGAATTTGGCCCTTTTCTCTATATGCGCCACGCCCAATTCTATATGTGTTGCGCCACTTTGGAGGCTGTTTTGAGGTACCTGCAGGAGTCAAAAATGTCCCCAAGTGTGCTTGTTGGAAAGCCTGGCCTGTCTACTTTCCAACCCAAGTATAATTTCTAAATTTGGTGCTCATTTTCCCCTCCAAATCTTCATTCTCCCAAGACTTCTTCCTGTGTGTCAAAAGAGGTCATTTTTTGGGTGTTTTTAACCTCCTGGAGACTCAAATCATGCCCAAATTTCTTGTCCATCCACCAATAGTTGTGATTTTTCATGCTGAATCCAAAAATGCAAACCATTGTCAATTTGGAGCTCCCAATCCTAAGCACCACACCACAGGGAGAAAAAACCTATGTTGTGATAAAAATTTTGCCATGTGACCAAGATTGCCCCAAATTTCTTGAAATTTGGGCTGGAGGTTCTCTAAGAGGTACTATGCTGGGCCACAGAGGCTTCAGCCAAGATTTGAAGCCGATCTTGCTCTTTTTGCCTCTTTTGCCCCTTTGTCGCTTTGCTCAATTTTGCCTTCAACCTCCTTATGCGAGCCTTCGAACTCATGTTTTGTGCCCTGTAATGATAAACCATCTGCCTCAATATGGTTTTGTCCCTGTTGGCCTTCTCCAGAAATCTCTCAAGGTGGATGTTGACACGCTCGAGCCAAGACTCACGGTCATTGTTAATCTCTTGCTCCAAGGGAGTGAGCTCGATCCTCCTATGCAGGGTAGCTTGGTGATTCTCACAGATGCTTTGCATCTCCATGATCTCATGCTGGTCCTCAAGTTATTTTTTCCTCTGCTCCAAATACCTGATGATCCATTTGGCCCTCTCAAAATTGAGTGACAAGTCTTGGATCTCCGTTTTTTGCTCCTGGATGGTCATCCTAAGTTTTGCACTCTCCACATCTGCATCATCATCCTGAATGAGGATGAAGTCAACCTCTTGTTCACCTGATGGCCCCTCGTCATGCATGGGCCTCTTGCCCTTGTCCTGTACCTGTGTTGTCGATGCCAGAAGAGAGGCCCCTTCCACCCCGGGTGGAGATAACACTCGTTTTGCTGCTGCAAACAAGTGCCTACTGCCTCTCTGATATGTAACGAATACTGGCATAATAGTGGTCTCATGGCACTCATACTGATGAGAAGGACCACCTATATCATGCTCTACCTATGATAATACCTGCGAAGTGCTGAAGGGGTCACAGGAGATGAAGTCCTCCCAAGCAATGCCCTGCAATCCCAATTGATGATCCACCAAAATCCGGATAAGAGCAAAGTGATAAACATTGTTAAGTTGCTGCTGAGGGGTCTTATGTTGCATGAAGGTGTTCATCCTCTCTATGTTCTTGCAAATGAAAAATGGGAGGTTCATCATCCGCACCCTGGTAAAGTGCATGAGCAACCTGACGTGGTAGGCATATAGACGAGAGAATCTCCCCTCACAGTTGAAGTACTTCATGATCAATTTCATGAGCGGAGCATATTCATCTTTCAAATATCTGAATGGAAAGACTCTTATGAGCTGCCTCAAGAAACTAGCCTTAATGTAAGGCTCATAATGTTGCCTATCCACCTTCTTTTTCTTGTTCCATTGTTCTCCAACATTCGGTATGCCGATTGCCAATGAGATAGTTTCGGGTGTCAATGTGAAGGTGACCCTGGCAAAGATAGACTGACCTCCATGTAGGTGAAGCACAAAAAGACGGGCCAACTCAGGATGAACTCTAACATTAGCCACCCTTTGACAAAATTCAAAACATGATAGATGTTGGAAACATGACATGGCAAGAGGGCAGGCCTGCAATTCAGTGAGGGTAGTTGGTGTTGGGTATACGACCAAAGTCCCACATTGACTAGAAGTGGGGGAGGATCATGGGTATATAATGATGGACAAATATCTCCATTGGTATGAGGCCTTTTGGGGTAATTCCAAAAGCAAATCCATGAGGGCTTAGGCCCAAAGTGGACAATATCATACCATTGTGGAGATATGTGGTGTCCAGAGTCCTTACAATTGGTATCAGAGCCAGATATTGGCTTCAAAGGGCTTCTTTGATGCCAAGGGTTTATAGTGCCTGATGAGATCAATGCAGTCTTTTTTACAGATCAGTGCATTTGTGATATATTGTTCGAGATTCCTGGGGCTATTTAAAGAAGGTCAGCAGAAGAAAATTGTTCATGTGGCTTCGAAAATTGTTTGTTTTCTGCTACGTGAGACCACCGGTGTTGGAACCTACGAGGTTCTCGTCAAGCTCGCAGTTGAGAGGTTTGATAGAAGTTTTTTGAGCAAATCAAATTGAGAGATGATGGATCAGAATCACAGCAGCAGTAAACAAAAAAAAAAATAATAATAATTAATGAAGTCAAAATTATTGCATGTAAATGGGCATACTACTGTAAGACCTGGTAAGGCATGTGTACCCCTTGGTGATCCCCGGTAAAGTCTGGGTTAGACTTAGGTGATAGGGGGGATGTCAGGTTAACAATACCCCGAGTAAAAACTTTGAGGGGGGTAAGAGCTAGAGTGAGTGGGATTGTCGTCACTTAGCAGGTTTGGCTTGGAGTTAGTCAAGAACCCAAGTCAAGTTGTTTAGGGGGAATTGTAGGATAAACTGACTCGGGTTAGAGTCAAAAGTTGACCAGGTTAAATAGTGGATGGTTTTGGGGCACATGGTATTGTGCACCCATGGTATTCTGCCCGTGGTATTATATGTAATGGAGCCTATAAAAGGCTTCATCCACTTGGCTAACGTCAGGGCATGGCTCTGATACCACTTGTAAGGACTCTGGACACCACATATCTCCACAATATCATACCATTGTGGAGATATGTGGTGTCCAGAGTCCTTACAGTTGACTCATCCCTAACATGTTTTCCACTCTTGTGATGTCTCCTGGGAGCCTGTTCTTCTGAGGATGAATCACTTTGTGTCTCCATCTCATACTATGATGAATGCTCAGATGCCATGACTGTTGTGTGTACTGTACTTGGGCTGCCCTTTGATGATGGTGTGAAACTAGGCGTTGTTGTGATATCTGCCACCAAGGGGAACAATGAAAAAATGGAGTATTAGGAGGGGAGTAATATGATGGGAATAGGGGTTATGGGGAGAAGTTTTGTTTAGGGATATCTAGGGGGGTTTGGGTATTTGATAAGGTAGGGTTTTAGGGTTTTGATTGACCAAAGAGTGGAGGGATAGGGGATAGGGTTTGGTAGTGTTTTAGGATAGGGATAATAGGAAAAATGAGAAAGGGGGGATAGGGAAAAATGGCAAGAAAGGGAAAAATGAGGGGTGAAAACAGGGCCTTGGCACTAACACCACAATTTTGCAACCCTAGCAACCATGGCTTTGATGTTTTTATTTTAGTGGTTGGTTTTATGAGTTTTGTTGCAATTAAACATAGCCATGAACCACCATAACATTCACAAAATTTGATGAGCAAGCCATGTTATAGAGCCTACCTGTTGATTTGAGGAGTTTCACAGGCAACTTGAGGCAATTTGGCACGATTTCGGGCCTTTGTGGGTGTGCGCCGCACACCAAACCCAGTGCGTCACTCCCTTGTAAAATTTTCACCGTGGGGTGGCTCTGTGTGCGCCACACTCTGTATGTGTGTCGCGCCCCTCTGTGTGCGTGCCACGCTCTAGAAAACGACTCCCACTTCACTCCAAATGCGTGCTAGCTCTCTCACAAACTTTGCTATGCTTCTCTATGACCTTGTTTTGCACAATGACCTTGATTTTTGTGGAAACTTGTATATAAAGACTTTGAAGTCATGGGTTTAATTTTTTCTTCTCCAAAAGCCCACTTTGCTAATGTTTCATTTTGGCTTTTTTCACTGACTTAAAGCAACACTGAATTTCACTTTTCCCTTTGAAATTTTAGCTCAAATGATGAAATTTTTAGCACTCTTTGCAGGGATTGCATGACAGGGCATTTGGCCATGGAAACCATGACTGCACCTGAAGAAATCAATTGACGACTTTTTTGAAAATTTTATCAAATGACACTGTTTGACTTTTCTTCAAAATAGAGTTTTGAAGAATAGTCAAAGTTTGTCCACATGACGATGAAACTCTCTGAATCATAACTTTGTAAGGGCCTCACTCTAGCCTGCATGGCTTTATTGGACATGGTTAAAGACCAAATTGATTAATCCCTAGACCTAATTATCAAAAATGACTTTGTCCGTTAAAGGACCAGACCTTGACTATCATGGACTTTAGTGATCATTGACAAAAGACCTAAGCCAGTAGGAGCCAGACATGAGGGGAATGACTAGCATGACCTTTTCCGACAGATTATGGCATGCCCCTAGCGGAATGCAACTGGGTGAATGGAGCGGGACTCATAAAAATGAAATGTAGAAAGAGTTTTGATCTCTGACGAAGGACTGACAAGACCGACTCTAACAGGCCTGAACTTGAATGGGAGTCTAACTTAGATTACTGGCCTATTAATACAGATATGGAGATTGAAACACCAACCTCAAAGGATAAGTCTCAAAAGAAGTAAATTTAAGCAAAAAGGATAAGATTCAAGAACCAGTTGATGAATAAATTGAGAACAAGATGACTCAGACAAACTTGAACCAACCAGGATTTCAAGTAACACTATAAAACCCCCTTATGTTGCCATCGCTACCTCTACAGAGGTAGAAATTATGGGTTCTATAAGAAGCTCAACAATAGCAGGCCCTAGTTGGGAAATAAGGCATTTGATAGAGGAGATTAAAAAAATAATCAAGGATGAAATGCAACAATAGTTAGCAGCACATTTGGTCCCTTATCGTACCATACTTTGAGTTGTTATGGACCTAGAGAGAAATTAGATGAAGTTATCATTACATCACCCCTAAACATAGTCCCTCCCTTCAGGACCTTAGTTTAGGATTGTGGATGTGTCAGTTGAAATGGCTAGGGCCCCTTTGACTGAAAAAATAAATTTTCATAGAAATGTAGGAGAATTATCTATATCTTGCTGAGTTTAAACACTCTAACAATAAACAAGGCTAAGAAGTTAATGGAGAAAGTTTCCATCAAACTAAAGAGAGAAAGAGCTAACTCTAGATATATCCATCTACATAAAAAAAACTTCAAAGAGTTGATTGTGAAATTGGGAGTAACTAAAAAACATGAGACTATGGTAGAGACTATTATTCATTGTTATCAAGATGAGATTCAAGACCTAAGAAATAAGTTGAAAATGTCTGCTAGTGAACATGGTCAATCTAAGAATCTGGTCCAAGTGGAAGGCGAGAAATAAATCCTAGATAAAGAGTTAATAGACATGAAAAATGAGGTGGTGGTTCTCAAGCGACAGGTGGCTGAGCTCCAATAGAGAATTGTTTCACATATTTGTGTAGTGATATTATGAGAGGACCCACAAAAACCTATCAAACACCTAACTAAGACCCTCACTGAGTTGCAACATTCTCAAGGTAAACTCAAGAAGGTGGATTTTGATCTTGAAAATACCAAACGTGCTCATGCACAAAAAAAAAGAAATTAGAGACTGCTAGAGGAAATGTTAAGCAAACTAGAAAAAAAAATATTAGAATGCAAACCAAGAGATTACTCAGCTAAAAAACATGTTAAAAGTAAATGTGTCCCTCATCCTGTCTAGGCAGATGATTTGGGATGAGATCATAACCAAGGTGAAATTTATTTAGGAGAATATAAGCTTGATGGTCGAGCATAAAAATGTTGTAGAGGACTATGAATTATTTACCTTATCAGCTAAGAAGGAAGATGGTAAGAATTTAGAGACAACAAAAAAATTCATCTAGTACATCAATGAAAATCTAGCCACAAATTTAAGCACCATGGATATCATGGACAGAGTTGGTGCAATCATTGAAGTTTCTAAGATGATTCAGAAGGAGACTACCAGACCCAAGGCTATGGAATGTCTGGGAAAGGTGTTAAGAGTTGTGTCCAATTTTGATTTAGAATTTGATCAAAGGATTAGAGCTATGTTTCCCAGATTTTGGGATATCTTGGGGGACTGGTCCGATGGGAGAAATATAATCTAACGTTGGTTGAAGCTAAAAGCAGGGCAGACTCTTCTCACAAGAATACTTCCACCCTCAAAGGTAAGATTATAGTTAATTATCTATGGAGGGACTTCCATTTGTTGTGGCCAGTAAAGACATTATTTCCCATTAAGCCAAATTATGCAGTGATCACGAGTCTAAAGATAACTTATCAAAATTTCTTTTGATCTCCTCTACCAAGCCTAACATTGTGGAAAAATTGTGATCAGTTTGTCAATACACCACAAATCTAAATCATTGAGCCAAGATCCCTTCCACCTTCTAATTGTGTCAATGATGACACTTTATGATTTTCATGTTTTTGTAAATATTTTATTTCAAGAATGCAATTAAAGTAGTTATGTGATAGTTAGGACATTTGTGCTAGTAGCACGCTCGAAAATTTCAATCGTTAGGAAATCATGAGAATATCAAGAAGGAATATTTTGTAAAGGGATACTCATCTATGAGACCCTATAAAATTGCTTATGAGATATTTTTGAAGGGCTCTCAATTATTGTTCCAAAGGGAACTCTAAACTGTAAATTTTTATATGTCTTTGAAAGAGTTGCATATGTATGCTCTATTTTCAGATTAATAGATAAGTTATGGTGATTCCAATTGCATGAATATGTAGTATGTAATATTTCCTTTGTTTACTTGATTATGTGTTTCTTTCTTCTTAGATGGAATGTAATTGTAGTTGTTGGATTTCATCTCAGAGTTATGGATTCATCTATGTCAAAATTTTGATGAAGGATGCCTATGATGTATGAGGTCTAATGTCCTTAATATATGCTTTGTTCCCTTTGAATTTTCATTTACAGTTTGCAGTTCATTGCTTTTCTATTGAAGTTCAATGCATGGGATTCTGAAATCAGCCCTATGTATTAAATTTCTCTTCCTTATATTCTTCTTTTATCCATACTATAACTACCAAATTAATTATGTGTTTATGAAAGAAGGCCACCAGATATGAATGTTAAGTCCTCTTTGAGAGTATTCAATGTGTGCTAATGATTGAATCTGCCCTTTAGAAGAGATATGCAACCCAATTCTAGTTAAAACTGTGTTTCAAATGTTATATGCTAAGGAAAAATCCTTCAAACACTCTAATATGTCCTAGGCACTAAGCTCTCTCAACTTGGAGGTTGTCTCTAGGAGTTACAATAATCTTGATCAAGTTAGGGTTTCGATTGAGCATAAAGATAAATTCCTATGGTTTCATTCCTAGGATCTCCTTTTACAAAGGTTTTTTTTTATAAACCCCGATTTACCAAACACTAATTTCAACTTAGTAGTAACAAACCCTAACCTTTCAGAGCTTCTATCCATGTCCATTATCAAGACATGCAAAAATTATAAGAAGAGTGGAAGAAATAAATAGTGGATAGGTATGATAATAAACTTAAATCCGAGTAAGGGAAATGTAATATCTATATCTATATATACAGATATATATGGAGAACAATATTATATAATAACTTATCAAATATAAAGTTATTTATTATAATTAACGGATATAAGAAATAATGTTAAAACAAGAAATTAAGATCAATATATATATATATATATATATATATAATTCCATGTAAATCTACTTAAATATTTTATAAGAGTAAAGGGAAATAAGGAAGGGGAAAGGTGGGATAGGTAGAGGAACAAGGGGGAAGAAAACCAAAACTAGGGATGGATAGGTAGTGGAAAAAAAAGAGATAGCTGAGAGGGGAGAAGGAACACAACATAGGGCAATTGATAGGTAAGTAGGTAAAATAGGAAACAAAGGTTTGGAATGGAGCACAAAAAACTAAACAATGGTCAAAATTAGAACATCATTAATGGTTCGTAGTGAGAAAGATAAACCAACCAGTGTCAATATCAAGGCCATTGTATCTTTTAATGTTGTTAAAGTGTTTTTTAATTTCAAGGGATTCTCTAATTTTACGCTTGTAATAGTGGTTTTCTTTAGAGATGATCTTAGTCTCTTCCAAACATATATGATGCTTGGTGGTAAAGGCATGTTCTGCCAATGCATAATGTTTTATTCTTTCATTCTTAATATCGACACCATGTTCTTTGATCCTAAATTTTAGTGAGTGTAATGTTACACAAATATAACACTTAACATAAGAGAAGTTGATTTTATAAACTCCAAATTGGAAATTATCTATACTTTCCTTAAAGGGAAATAAGGAAGGGCAAAGATGGGATACGGAGAGGAACAAGGGGGAGGAAAACCAAAACTAGGGATGGATGGATAGTGGAAAAGAGAGAGAGAGAGAGAGAGAGATGAGAGGAAAGAAGGGACACAACATAGGGAAATTGAAAGGTCAGTAAGTAAACAAGGAAACAAAGGTTTGGAAACGAGCACAAAAAACTCAAAAATGGTCAAAATTAGAACATCATTAATTGTTCATAGTGAGAAAGGGAAACCAACTAGTGTTAATATCAAGGCCATTGTCTCTATTAATGTTGTTAAGGTGTTTTTTTGTTTCAAAGGATTCTCTAATTCTATGTTTGTAATAGTGGTTTTCTTTAGAGATGATATTAGTGTCTTCCAAACATATATGATGCTTGGTGGTCAAGTCATGTTCTACCAATGCAAAAAAATAAATTCTTTCATGCTTAATATCGTAAACATGTACTTAGATCCTAAATTTTAGTGATTGGCATGTTTCACCAATATAACACTTATTGCAAGAGTAGTTTATTTTATAAACTCCTTCAAATTGGAAATTATCTATATTTACCTTGACTGATTTCATATTTTGTCTAATAGTGTTAATTTATTCCACTCTTCTTATAATTTTTGCATCTCTTGACAATGGACCTGGATAGAGGCTCGTAAATGTTGACAATAAAAATCACATCTGTGAATCTTCCTATTTCAACAAACAACTCCAATCACATAAACTTGTACACCGCAAACTCTAACTTATCAAAAGATCTAAGATTTTGGTTTATTACTAGAACAATATCAACAAAACCTAAAGGATTTGGATTTTTTCATAACAATACCAAAACTGTAAATGCTACAAGTATATAATTTTCATCATTGGTTATTTATTAACAACCCTAAGAGGACCAGGGTTAAAATATTACTGTCAACCTAAGCAGTGATATAATTTCAATGTACAAACCCTAAGTAGACTAGGGATTCATTGACATACCCTTAGGCTAGGGTTGCATAAGAATAATCAAAGTGATAATATAAAAATGGTAGATGCAATCCAACAATTGCTCACCCTAATAATAATATTTAAGATTCGAAAACCTAATCATGAGAGATTTAGTAATGTATCGTAAATTCCAAAAATAATCTTATCATTTTTGTGTGAGGAAGACTATCTATAAATCACGTGGAATTTGAACGTACCTTGAGTTGCTCCTTTTAAAAACCTTGTAGGGTTTCCTTATTGAAGTACTTCTTCTGCAACAAAACTTCTTGCAATTCTTTCTTTTTAACATTTTCAAGATGCATTATAAGATTATCATATCTATCTAAACTTTTTCTTTCTTCATTATGTACTTGAAACATTTATTGACAAGTACTACCAAAATACAAGTACAAGAGAATATTTATGATGCGAAATCTATAGAGAGGGAAAATTCCAAATTTTAAGTCTAAGGAAGTTACGTTTAAAAACCTCAATTCTAGAGTTTGAATCTCAAGATGTGCCATCATTTTATTCTAGACTACCTTTAAATTCTTAAGATCAAAACCAAGGTTTCTATACTAATGATGTTTTAGATGCCAACAACCTTCAATAATATAAAGATTTCAAACCCTAAAAGAAATACCAAAAATCCTAACCTATTTTAAGTTAGATTTTGAATGAATAAAATAATTATATATACCTCAAAAATTACTTACCTTGGTCTTCCAAGATCTATTGCAACTACTTTTTCAAGAGTTCATGAACTACTCATGTTGATTTTTAACAACAAAAATTGGTCCCAAAATGCTAAATGATTTCCTTGCAAACTTGAAAACATATTTTTAGATTTAAACATAATGAAAAATTAATACTTACTTGAATTGGACTAACTAAACATATTTCTTCCTTCCTTGCACAACAAAGATGTTAGGCTTGTTCAATGAGTTCTATACTTGAGATTTCTTTTGATCCCTTTAGGTAATTCTATTTCCTTGTATATATATGCACATGTCTCTTTAGATTATAGAACTCATATACTATATATTATGGTTTGTGTAGCTATACCCTTTTGTACATAAATCTCCTTTCAGTGATGACTATAACTCTTATTGTGACCATAGCTTCAATCATTTAGAATAATTTTATATGATTTGGTCCTTGATTCTTGCAACAAATAAACTTTTTGCCGATTTCAAAAGATATTCCAGCCTTGTGATTTGGTCATTGAACTTCTGAGATGATTTATAATGATGGAGACAATTTATAATGATTCCCAGAAAACATGTACCTGTTTCTTCGTTCTGCAACAAGTGACTATTATAATGATGCTCAAAATTCTTGGTCAAAAAATCTCCTTTTTTGTAACAATAAGGATTATTTTAATGGTTTTTGGAATTCTGATTTTTTTTAATGGCATAGTGCCCTTGTTTCTTAATCATATCCTTGCAATATCACTGTGACTGAGATTTCCATACTATTGTTATAAGATGTTGTGCCTTTTCACTGCAAATTTTGTTTCTCTATTATCAAAGGATGCTCAGGAAATGACCTTTGATTTATTCCTTGATATATTACAACCTTCAAGGTGGTTATAAAAGAGATGAGACAATTATTATCCTGGCTACCAACATCTTGATCTTTGCTCTGAAAAAATGTTGAGAAATCTAGGGAAACCTTATTTAATTTGATTTCTCCATTATTAGACAATTTTTTGTGGTTAATTATTTTCTTCTTATTTTTAGTTATGTTATTATCATTAAGATAATTTCCAAAATTGAAAAAACACAAGAGAACACATGATATAGGCGCTCAACTAGGGAAAAACCCTTATCTAGGGGAAAACCCAGTCAATAACTCTTCCTTCAGTACATTCCAATCACAGTGAGACAACCAACACTTTTGACCCAAACCTCCATCCATCAAGTCAACACGTTGATATAGTCTTCTTCCAAAATTGATCTTCTTTAATCTTAAAATCTTTGATTCTTATAATCATGAAAAAACTCAGTCCTGCAATTTTACATAATTTGGTCCCTGCAATAGTACACAACTTCAACCTATAATAGTACACAACTTCTTTCCTACAATAGTAGATGTCTTTGGCCCTGTAATGAATAGATTCTCTATTATGTAGTGATCTGAATAGCCCTATAATGGATAGACTCTAAACCCTATATTTCAGTTTGTAATTGTTGTCATCTTTAGCCCTGTAATCATGGGAAAATTTTGATCCTTTAGGCATGCATATTCTTCTTCATTTGTAGGCATCAAACACCCTTACTTACTGCTCTTCACATCTCTTTCTTTCTGTATGAATTGGAAACATTTTTCATCATCGAATTGCTCCAAGATAGGTCAAGTAGCTTTGATACATATAGTGGTTGGAACCTATAGTTAAGGCCAACATGATGAAATGAATCCAACTTGTAAGGTGAACAATTTTGAATTGATGGAGGCGATGTAGGACTAAAATATTTTTCTTTCTTGACCTTAAGGATCCCAAGAAGGGTCTCTTATAAAAATAACTTTTCACTTTGAGTCAATGAAAATCTTAGAGTACTCAATGGGTGATTTGACCTATAGACCTGTCAGCCCAAGCATGAAACCCATGCTTTAATAAGTCAAATTAATAATAATAAATTTCTTTTGACAAATATATTACATCATGACTCAAGTAAAATTATGAATACCGACACTAGTTACATTTTTCAACGATTCGGGTGTTAGACATTAGTGAACATTTTTAGTGTCATATAAAATGTCAATAAACAAAGTGTTGATTAACCGTCATCCAGTGAATCTCCTCCCAAGAAGTCAGTTAGTCGATACAACTCGAGGAGAAAGGGACCTGTTTCTAAGTAGGAACTTAAGAATCATTTGTTGTGAAATATTATACCACCTTCCAATCCATCTCAGAATCCATAGAATAGGTCTACAAGTGTGCCTTATATAAAGAACACTTCCAGTAGTAATAATAACAAGTCCACCACTCCTATTGTAGCGGATAAATTTACACCACCTAACTCATCAATATAACCTGCTAAAATAGAAAGCATTGATTAAAAAATTATTGAATATATGAAAAGAGTTGGCACTAAGATTTCCATCTTCGATCTCACAAAGATAACGGGTCAGAGGGAAGTAATATTCTAGGCGGTATCCTCACACTCTTCAGTGAGTAAAAAAGTTTCTGCTTCTCAGGTAATGTCCAATAACTCTCGTGATATCATCCAATTTGTTGTTAATGCTGTAAATTTAAGTTATAATGCTCTCTGCCCTCGGTTCCCTTTAACTCTTGAAACTTTTAATTATAATGTTCACAATTTTTGGTTGATTCTGATGCATCTACGAATGTTATGCCATTGTTTGTGGCTATGAAAATAAATGAAAAATGGGATAAAACCAATGCATGAATCATACATATGGATAGATCATTTGTCCATACCATTTGTGAGATCAATAATGTTATTCTCCATTTGTCATATGATCATAGACTTCACCAATGTATAAATTCATAATTGTGGAAATTCCTAAAGCTTATGGATTACTACTTAGCATACATTGGTCCAAAAGACTCCAAGAATAATTTGCAACAGATTGGTATCACTTATGGCTTCTAGATAAGGGCATAAATAACCATATTCGAGTTGAAATAAATCCCTACATGAATCATATCATGACACAAATTGAGGTAAAAAATGAACCAATGGGCTTTGCACATGCTATTTTTAAAAATTTCTTTCTGGAAGTAGGCCATGGATGTTATCTGGCACAAGCTTCACCCGTCCCACTAGACTCGTAGTTGGAAATCCTTCCTCGAAATCCAACTAGTGCTAATGAACTTTGTACATTAGATATAGATAGTAGTGGTGTAGGACATAGATCTAGCAATTCTAATATTTGGATTTTATACTTTAACAATTTGCAAACTCAGGAGGGCTCTAGATCTGGTTGCATTTTAATAGACTTGCAATAGAGAAAATATCTAATATCCTTTCACTTTGAATTTGAGTGCACTAACAACATTGCAGAATATGAAGCACTCATTATGGGTTTGAAGAAAGCCATTAACTTCAAAGTTGAGGTGCTCAAAATAATAGGTGACTCTGAAATCGTCACACGTTAGGTACATAATATGATACAATATGTATTATATAATCTCAAAAGTTATCAACAAGAGGTATGACATTCAATTTCACATTTCCAAGCTTTTAATATTATTTATGTTCCTAGAACCTATATCGTTGTGGCTGATACATTAGAAAATGTTGTTGCTAGGTTTTCATGGTTAAGGGATGGATTTTCTATTGAAATTATTTATAGGCCATCCATTCTAGATAATATTGCTAATTTTCATGTTTTCAATGATGACCAACAAATACTATATTTCATGGAAAATTTTGATCTTTTCAAATATCCATTTATCGATGAAGACAAGTAAAATAAAGCATTATAGAATGCAACTCAAGCAAGTAAAGGAAACCCTGTGCCAAAAGGTGTGGTGTCACTAGAAAAGTTGTACGACTTGCAAAATCGCTTTAAGGGACTAGTCAATGCAAAGACAAGTCATAGCTTGACCCTATCTCACAAACATATTAACCTTGGTAGCGAAGAAGATCTGTTTTTTTTTAATATTGTGACTTGTTTCACACCTTAGGAGTGAAAATATTTCATCCACCTATTTAAGAAATACTGGTATTTTTTCGCGTGGACATATGATGATATCAATATTTACAACATGTGAATAATCGAGCATGTGATTTCAATCAAGGAAGGGGCCAAGCCTTTCTAGCAGAAGTTATGGAATTTTATCTGACTCTTGAGCACCTCATTTAGAAAGAGTTGAGAAATTTGATGTGTGTGCAGATCATTTTTAAAGTTCTCCATTCAACATGGGTCTCAAATCTAATTATGGTAAGAAATAATTCTAGGGAAATATGTATGCACATGGATTTTTGTAATTTGAATTGTGCCTCAGAAAAACATAATTATCTAGTGTCATCAATGGAAATTTTTTTACAAACAGTATTGGGGTCTAAAATGTTTCATTTTTGGATGGATTTTTAGGATACAACCAGGTTTTGGTGTTAGAACTTGATAGGCATAAGATAATATTTTGAACCAAGTGTGGTACATTTGTGTTTTAAAGGAAGCCTTTTAGACTTATCAATTTAGGTGCAACTTTTCAACATGCTATGCACATCACATTTTTGTGGTTTGATTAGACAAATTGTTGTGGTCTACCTAGATGATGTGGCAATGTTTTCCAAAAGAAGATCTGACCACTTACGCCATTTAAAGAAAATTTTCGAGCAATCTTACAAATATGGGATATCTCTTCATCCAAAACAGAGAATTTTTGTAGTGTCCAAGGTAAATATCTTACGTCATATCATCGCAAAGAGTGGGATTAAGTTGGACCCTAAACAAGCCAAAACTATTACTCAGATTCATTTCCCGATGAACAAGAAATCCATACAATCCTTCTTAGGGAAAATAAAATTCCTCTGCAAATTCATCTCTAAGTACTCTCATATAATAAAACCATTGCAAGAGATGATAAAGAATAATGTGATCTATAAATGGCATAAGAGGGAAAACGATGCATTCACCCATATAAAGGAAGCAATCACGGAAGCATCAATGCTATACAGTCCAAATTTCTGCAAAGATTTCCTGTTGTACAACTTTTCTTTTGATATTTCTCGTGTTTTCATTCTTATACAAAAGGATGATTAGGATAATGAATGACCTATAGCATTCATGAGTTCTAGCTTGCAAAGGCTTGAAATTAATTATCCCACCATCGATAAACAAGCTTACATAGTATACAAGGTGGTAAAACACTTTAGGTCTTAACTTCTGTTGACAGTGTTGGACCCACCAACATGTCAAGGGGATCTCCCCAGTAATTAGTCCCAATTAAACATCATATCATTTGGTGTAGTAGTCCTAGCAGTGGGTTGTACATTAATTCCTTGACCGCAATTTCACACAGAGGCAAGTAAGATAACTCTGTTGGTAGCAAGGGTGTGACAGCTGTAGTGAGTCAAGGAAGGTGCATGAGAGGTTCTAACACATGTGGGTTGAAATGAGTATGCCCCTTGGCAACCTGTAATAGTACTCGGATGGGAAGGGAACACATGAGCGAAGATGCATCACAAGCTAGAAAGAAAGTTAGCCGGCAATCCAAAGTGATGGTTAAACCAACAACACATTTCAAAAACATTCATATATACTCATACAAAATAGTTCATACATGCATGCATAAGAAAGAAAATACATATGCCATTTAGAGTAAAAAAAGATAGATGGAATATAATATAACATATGCATGAAACGTGATGGCTCTTATTATATAAAGAAGTGTAACTTCCAGTCATACAATACATCCACGTCCAACCACTAGCTCCATTAGTGGAACATGACAAGCACATCCACCTACTCCTACAAAGAGATGTATTAGCAACATGCAGTGGAGAAGCCAAGGCACATTAGAATACTGTCCAAGCTCTCTCCAAGATAGTCTTATCCGAAGCTTTGCTAACCAAAAGCCTATACAATGAATTATGAGGGAATATTTATATCAAAGGGTGGAGTGACCCTTGACATTCCCCTTTGTGACAGTTCAATTACCCTCATGACTCTTCACCTACTCTATGATAGTTACATCCAACTATTGACACTTGAATTACACTTGACATGACTTAACATTACAATGCACATGTACCCATATGAAAAAAATGGCTTGAGCAAGCCATGCTAGACATCACTCTGACTTAGACAATCATAAAAATTCCAACTCCTCAACATCTTCATGTTGATTGACAGTAACATACTAATGCCAAGATCTATATTCCTTGATGGTGTCTATGTGCTCCGTAGTGACATCCATCTGAAACCTGACTCTTGCCTCCATAACATCCAAGTACACTTCTCGGGCTCCTCTATCAAACACCTCTGAAAGCATGTGCATCATTGTCTTCAATGTGGTCGGACTAGCAACATACTTGTGCATGATGTCTGCACTGATAGGAAATTTTCGGCTGGTGGTAGTGCACATCAACTTAGCGAAGTATGAGTCAAGCTCTAGTTGGACCTGTTTCTTTGTCTTCGCCTGGGTGAGAGTCACAATAGGTGGGATCACATGTGTGTGCACCACAACACACATACTCTTGAATACTCATGCATGGGAAGATTGTATGCTAGTGATGAGCTGAGGGAGCTCTTCATAGTTCCAGATCTGACTCTGGATACGTGCCTTCAGCTCGACCACATTGGGCCTCATCGTCTTAAGCAAGTGAAGTGGGGTTGCCTTGTACTTCATCATCCATGTTTGCATGCCATCAAATGCAACATGCAAGTTCATCAAAATACATGCTCTTCTAGCACATCGTTGCTGCCATCCGTTGAGATGGACGACCACCTTATGCATGGTACCAAACTTGGAGTACAATGCTCACATAACTATGTCAAGGGACACTTCATCTAGTATTTCCTTCTCCAGTTTAGCTCGAGCAGATATTGTCACCAAGTCTCCTCATTTCTTGGTCGTTTGAAGTTCCTTCGCCATTTGCTCATTCTCAGCTATGAGAAAGCGAACACTTCAGCTAGTGGCTTCAACATACACTCTAGTTTCATCATCCAAGGCAACTGTATGTTTTCACACATCAGTCACACTCACTTGTTCCTCAACTTATGACAGAGATGTATGATCCTCTAGATTTCACACTCTACGAGACTGCACAACTCTATGATGAGATTCGTCGAAAGAGATGTTATGCATCTTTCCTTCTAGGTGATCACTAAGGATCTCAGTGTCTCCTTGGTCATTCGATACTTACTCATCATCTAGATGCAATGAAGTGGGTAAGTCAACCTCTTTGTGGTGAGGCATGAGGTCGGTGTAATGTTCCAACTCTTGTTGCTCCATGTATGCATCCAATTTTTGAAGTGCTTGTTCTATCTCATGAGTAAAGTCTTTCTTCTATGATGGTTCACCATGTTCACCTGATGCCAGCTATTCTGATGAACCAACTACTTGTACGGGTACTACTTCATCTGTTTTCACATGTTTCTCCCAATGTTTTATCTGTTGTTCTTGTGCTTCCCTCTCTTGTTTGCACAGCTCTTGTTCCTTTTGGAGTTGCTCCCTCAGCTCATGCAACTCCTTCTCTACTTCTTCCATTCTCTTCTTATCCTTATACCTTCCCGTGATTCGCTTGTCATGCTAGTGCCTCTTTGCCTCTATAGCCATAAATTCTTTCTTTACAAGTGGATATTCTCGAAGCTTGTAGATTTTCTCCTCCTCCATGTGATCGATAATCTTCCTCTTATCTTTGTCACACACTGGTATGCTTGCCTCTGCTGCCACTACTGCTACTGATGATGTTGGTGCTTTTCGTGATGCTACTTCATGTTGCTTCACTAACCACTCCACAGCAAAGCTGACCTATTCATTGGGTCTGGAGAAACTGTAGCAATATCTCCATGGGTCCTCCTCAGCCCAATGAAATTCCCTGTGGATTTAGTTGAACTAAACTCTCATGCAGTGATCCTTCACAATGAAATGTCGGTCTTACGGATTGTAACTTCGAAGGTCGAATGGGTACTTCGTCATCTATTATTCTTCAACATCCGCTTGTTTGATACTTCAGATCTCATATAATCCAATCCGTAATGGAAGAGCGAGCCAAGCTGACTTCTTGTTCCAATGCAGTCTAGCTGTCAATCCTGTCGAGATGTGATATGCTACTTTCTACATGACAAGTACGTCCAAGGAAAAATTTGAGTGAACATGCCGAGGCTTCTCCGTGTTGAACATTCTTATGAAGGTGTTGGAAGGTGAGACATACCAATCAACAATGCCTATCAGTTCCTCTATTTCTTCCTTTGACATGCAAGGTGGATCCTATTCAAATATCATCTTATAAAGTGGGGTGAAAAAATGATCGGACATCCATGTGATTACTCCTATGAAGCTGCATTCAGAAAACAACTTGAAATATGTGTTCACTACAGTCTTCATCAGTGACCATGCCCGCTCCAAGCCCAGGAACTCCTGTCAATTACAGACTACATCTAAGATGTAGGCGGACATGTAAATCTCTGCATGCATACCTTCGGGTGACTGTTGAACCTTCGTTATATGTTCCTTCATTTGATGAGCCAATATGCCAGACTAGTTACATGGTTTTCCTTCTCTTTTCTGTTGGTCCAGAGTGATCACCCAACCCCAGGGGAAGGTTTTTGTGCTTTCCTGGCCACACTGTCAACACGCAAATATGACCAAGTATTCACATGCTTTCCTCAGTATCTTCGTCTTGTAGATCTGGTTGGGTGTTAACCTGAATCAAGCTAGCTCCTTTACCAAGTTCTTCAGAATGTCTCTAGAGTTAGCATTGTTGTTGGGTAAGTTGAATGGAGTCTTCATGATATTCACGGGCTCTTACATCTGATACATCTCATCATAATCTCGTGCCTAGAAGGTCGCAAGCTTCATCCCACTAACACTGATCAAGGTCATCATCTTGATATCAATGTAAGAGACGATCCAGTGTATCATGTGTGTGCATGGGAACATGGGGTATCTCCATGTAATTCAGTACAAGCTGGACTTGTGGATGTTCAAGTACACTTGACAGTCTTTGAAGCCTTCCTTAAAAGTGCCTACAAATGTTTCATTGACCTCTTGCCACTTTATTTTTATGTCCCTTTCTAGATAATACTTTGTATCTCCATAGATTGGTAGGCTAGAGGACACTCGCTCAACTGCTACTCCAACTGCATTTCCATCAGTGTCCTATTATCCTGTTCTCTTAGAGGCCATAGATTCGATACTATTAAGAGATGGATGAACACCTAAAAGATCTACAGATAAGAAACATGCATGGAAAGAAATTTGTCAGCAAAAACCAAAGAAAATTTGGGGAATGACACAATGCGTACCTAGGAAACTGATGGGAAAGATTGCGCAATTTCTTTTGGGAGGCTAAGTGACTAGCCACTAGAACTATGCAAAAAGAAGTCTAGGCTATCTGGGAGGAAAGAATAGCTGATGGATTTTCACAATGCACAATGCAAAATCTAGACTGGTTGTTGGGATTGTGCAAGGTGTAATTGTAGCTGGGAGTGACTGTAGGCTCGGGGACTGCATTGCGCAATTTTCTAGGCCAGTAGTCATTGTCCCTTAGAAATGTGAAAAACAGTCCTGCAGGATAGTGCTAGGAAAAAATGCACATTTTTGGAGAGGAAGACAGAGCCTTCCTTTTGTAGACTGCACAATGTTGTCTCGGTGAAGGCAAAGTCCGGGCCAAGGTTGACCCGACTTGCCGATAGTAAACTGAAAGAAAATATGACAGTGAATGCATGGCGACACTAAGTGAAAGCATAAGTGATTGACAGTGCATGCAAACATGAATGAAAGATTCAGTAAACAAATCAACATGCATGTGGGTGGAGCAAGTCGCTGAATCAGCGACATTTTGTGCAAAATAGTTCCATTCATGTGACAACAGTGAGATAGCAATGAAAACTAAAACAAAGCTAGGAAAAGCTAGTATACATGTAAATAATACCAAGCTTTTAAAGAAATCAATCAAACAACACTGACACAAGAAAATACATAAAAAGCGATAGAAATGTTGAAAAACACAAGTTGAGGCCACTTACATGTGAATAGTGGATGTTCACGTACATCGGACGATCTTCGAGGTCTTCCTTACATGTGCCTGCAAATCATCTACCTTATAAGAGACAATCCAGTGTATCATGTACACACATGGGAATGCAGGGTATCTCCATGCAATCTGGTACACCTGACGGTCTTCGAGGTCTTCCTTAAATGTGCCCGCAAATGTTTCATTGACCTCTTGCCACTTCAGTTTGATGTCCCTATCTAGATACAACTTTGTATCTTCATAGATTGGTAGACTAGAGGACACTCGCTCAACTGCTACTCCAATTGCATTTCCATCAGTGTCCTATGATCCTCTTCTCTTAGAGGCCATTGATTTGGTACTACTAAGAGATGGATTAACACCTAAAAGATCTGGAGACAAGCAACATGCATGGAAAGAAATCTGTCATCGAAAACCAAAGAAAATTTGGGGAATGACACAACGCATACCTATGAAATTGATGGGAAAGATTGCACAATTTCTTCTGGGAGGCTGGGTGAATGGTTTCCATAACTGTGCAAAAGAAGTTTGGGCTATCTGGAAGGAAATACTAGCTGATGGATTTGCACAATGCAAAATGTGCAATCCAGACTCGCTGATGGCTGCTGGGATTGTGCAATGTGCAATTCTAGCTAGGAGTGACTGTGGGCTCGGGGACTACATTATGCAATTTTCTAGGCCAGTAGTCACTGTCCCTTATAAATTTGCAAAACAATCTTGGAGGACAGTGCTGGGAAGAAATACACATTTCTAGAGAGAAATACAGAGCCTTCCTTCTGTAGATTGTGCAATGTTCTCTCGGTGAAGGTAGAGTCTAGACAAAGGTTGGCCCGAATCGCCGATGGGAAACTAAAAGAAAATATGACATTGAATGCATGGTGACACTAAGTGAAAGCATAAGTGATTGATAGTGCATGAAAACATGAATGAAAGATTTAGTAAATGGATCAACATGCATGTGGGTGGAGCGAGTCACCGAATCGGCAACCATTTGTGCAAAATAGTTCCATTCATGTGACAATAGTGAGATAGCAATGAAAACTAAAACAAAGCTAGGACAATCTAGTATACATGTAAATTATAGCAATCATTCAAAGAAATCTATCAAACAACACTCGCACAAGCGAATACACAAAAAGTGACAGAAATGCTGAAAAAGACAAGTTGAGGCCACTTACCCATGAATAGTTGAGCCAGATGTGTCAAAGAGTCCTGGATGTGTTGTGGGATGTCAAAGATCTAAGATCAATGTGAAATAATGAGCTCTGATGGTTCAAATAAATAAGTTTGGGCTCATGACACACATGCCACAAATCTAGGAAAAAGTGACACTTGGAAGAAAGTTTCTAAAACAACTTTGCTACTGATCTTAGGCTAGGTATAGATATAAAAGAGTTTGTTTGATAAAATGATGTTTCTGAGGGCTCTAAGGGAAAGGTAGATTTTGGGTGCAGGGAATGAGGCACAGTCTTGTAGGGATTTCGATGGGGCAAGGTAGGCAATTGTATTTGGCACTATAAATCAAGTGAGGTGTATGGATTAGATTGAGGAGGAGTTGAAGAGGGCAAGGGAAGCCATGGATCCTCTCCAAACAGTGGAAAACACTAAAAGACTACAACAAACTTCAAGTAGAGCACTGCACTTCTCAATGTATTCTACTTACACTCTTGTTTGTTTAGCTGGGAAGAAATAAAGAGAAATGATATATATAACACATGAATAAATTCACAAAGACATAAGAGAGCACTGTACCAAAACAAATGCCACAGGGATCCCAAAGAATGTTGCAAATCCTAGTCTCAATTCCTTAGCCAAAATACTGATGTGAGTGTATAATGAATCTCAAGGCTTTCTCAAGAGTCCAACCATGCTAATGACTGAAAAAAAACATAATATAGACAAACATAGCTCCTCCTTTCCTCTAGGGGTCGAGCTCACATGTTTAGGAGCTGATCCAACTGATCCTAAACTGAGAACTGGAATCTAGGCAACATAACAACATGCCTCTAAAAACAAGGAAACTGATTCATTCAGTTTCAAACAACCTCTAAACTAATGAATCTACCTCTACAAGTAAAAATATAACATATTTACATCGTGATCCATCAATGTTCATCAAATTACATCATAAATTTCCCATTAGGAAAGTGAAAAAGTGAAACATGGCAAAACTGGGCAAAAAACAGAGCAAAACCGAGTCAAACTGGCAATTTTTCCTCTATGCGCCGCGCCTGATTCTCTATACGTCACGCCTGTTTGGACCCACCTTTGGAGGCGTTATCGATGTCCAAATCAGCTCCAAGTAGGCTTGTTGGAAAAGCCTACTTGTCTACTTTCCAACCCAAGTGGAATGTTTCAATTTGGCCTTCATTTTCCCTGTCAAAAATCAAATCTCCCAAGGCTACTTCATGTGTGTCAAAATAGGGGCAATGAGGTCATTTTTTGAGTGTTTTTGACCTCTTTGAGGGCTCAAAACCTGCCCAAATTTCTTGGCCATAGGTAGACAAGCATAAATTTTCATGAAAAATCCAGAAATGCAAAGTTTTTGTGATTTGGAGCCCTCTAGCAAAAGCGAGCGCCACGTGGCACAATGCATAGGGAGGAAAACTCTGTTTTTTGTGCAAAAAAATTCCAAAATGCAAAAATTGCTCCAAATTTTTTGAAATTTGGGCTGGACCTTCTCCATCAAGATCTATGATGAGCCAAGGATTCCTTGGCCAATATCCGAAGTCGAGCATGCTCCTTTCGCCTCTTTGAAGCCTTCTTCAATTTTGCCTTTAAATTCCTTATTCGCGCTTTGCAAACCTTGTTTCGCGCCATGTAATGAAATGCCATGTGTCTCAACAAGATTTCTCCTTGTTGGACTTCTCTAGTAGTCTTTCTCAGTGGATGTTGACTCTCTCGAGCTATGATTCCCGATCAGCGTTGATCTCTTGCTCAAGTGGAGTGAACTCTGCCCTCCTCCTTTGGGCAGCTTGGCGATTCTCCCTAATGTTTTGTAACTCCATGATCACCTGCTGGTCCTCAAGTTGCTTATTCCTTTGCTCCAAGTATTTTACAATCCACTTAGCTCCCTCCAAGTTGAGGGACAAGGCTTTGATTTCTGTCTGCTGCTCTTGGATGATCTCTTTGAGACCTGTGCTTTGAGGACCCATGTCTGTATCAACATCCTCAATAAGAATGAAGTCCCGCTCACCTGAAGCCCCCTCATCCTACATTGGCCTCTTGCCTTTGTCCTAAACCTGTGATGCTGATGCCGAAAGCAAGGCCCCTTCCACCCCAGGTGGAGATAACACTCGCTTTGCTGCCGCGAACAATTGCCTGGAGCCCTTCTGATAAGTGATATATACCGACACAGTAGCAGTGTGCATCTCATGACCTTCATGCTGAGAAGAAGGTCCACCTGTCTCATGTAAAGTCTCTGAAGGTCCCTGAGAAGCTCTGAAAAACTCACGAGAGATGAAATCATCCCAAGTGATGCCCTGTAAGCCAAGCTGATGGACAACCACAATTTTTATGAGAGCAAAATGGTAAATATTGTTAAATTTCTGCTGAGGAGTTTTGTACTGCACTAGAGTGGTCATCGTTTCGATATTTCAGCACATGAAGTAAGTAATGTTCATCATCTGTACTTGGGTAAAGTGCATGACTAGCCTGATATGATAAGCATACAGATGGGAGAACCGGCCCTCACCACTGAAATACTTCATGATCAACTTCATTAATGGATCATATTCATCTCTAAGGTATCAAAAAGGAAACACTCTCTTGAGCTACCTCAAGAAGTCGGGCTTAATATATGGTTCATAATGCCGTCGGTCAAGTTTCCGCCTCTTGTTCCATGGCTCTCCAATGTTAGGTATGCTAATTGCTATTGAAATGGATTCTGGTGTAAGTGTGAAGGTGACACCAGCTAAAGTGACTTGAGCACCATGTAAATGCAATACAAACAAACGAGCCAACTCATGATGAAACTGAATGCTAGCAATCTTTTCACAAAATTCATAACATGACTGATGTCAAAAACAAGAGATGGTAAGAGGGCAGGCCTACAATTCAACAAGAGTGGTTGGTTCTTCTCTGATATGTCTGCCCCTCTATGAGGCTTCCTGAATGGATGTCCCTCTGTGGGTGAGTCACTTTGGGTCTCCTCTTCAAAATCATATGAAGAAGCAGATGCCATGGCTGCTGGTGGAAAAACTGCCCTGAAGAAATAGGTGTTGATATGTCAAACTGCCTTGGATTGCTTTTTGGTGATTGTTTGACCTTTGCTACCAAGGGAAAATAGTGATATAGGGAGTATAAGGGGAGGGAAAAATAGTGGGAAATTAGGGACTATTGGGATAGATTTAGTTAGGGAAATATGGGATGTTGTGGGAGTTTTCTATAAGGTTAGGGTTTGGGATTTTACAATAGGAAATTTGGGAAAGGGAACTTGGGATAAGGGATTAGTGAATTTAGGGGGTAGAGGAACTTAGGGAATAATGAAATCAGGGAAAAATGGGATAAGGGAATGATGGAGAGATGATAGACTTGGTAGCAAAATAGTTATCAAAACCCTAGGCAGCAATTTTTATTTGAGGAACCTGAAATGGTAGGGTTTGGTTATTTGTTTAAACACTCACCACATCAATCACCATAACATAAACACCAAACTTGGATAAACAGTAGAGGTGGATCTCAACCTACTTGGAACAAGGTGAATTCGTGTGTTTTTGGCGATTGGAGGTCGTTCTGGAAATTTTCGGGCTCTTTAGCTGTGTGCGTCACGCACCCAGCCCAATGTGCCATGGCTCACCAATGCGCTGCACCCGTGTAAAAATGCACTGAGTTTTGAGGCCCAGTACGCCGCACCAGCTATATGTGTTGCGCCTCCTGCTTAGTGCACCATGCCTGGTGCTTACGATAATTTTCGCCCAAATTCTCCTCTTACTCACCAAAATTGTTTTTTCTTGCTCCTTTTTTGCAAATGAACTTATCACATGAAGGAATGGGTTATAACCAAAGAGCTTTTGAAATTTTAGCTCATGAAACCCACTTTCATAATGTTTTAGATTTGACTTTATCTTTAAACTCTGTTTTTTGGACATTTTCACTTCTTTTTGGCTTTACAATGAACCAAATGACCTGAGCTTTGCTTGTTTTGTAGGTGATGGAGCTTCTGGGCTAAGGAAAGAAACCAGGGTGCAGATGAAGGAATTTACAATGAAGAAAACAAAATTTTCATGATTTTTGTACAATAAAAGCTAAATACTCTGTTTTTTCCTCAAAACAGAGTTTTGAGGAAAAACACAATTTCGAACACTTTGTGATGAAATTTATTGACGTTGAAACCTCCTCATGGCCTGCTAGTGATTATTAGACACTTTGAAACATTTATTGACGAAACCCTAATGGAACCCTGACCTAATTGACGATGAAACCCTAAAGACAACCTTTTGCAATTTTTAATGAAAAGAAGACTGTATATACCTTTTTAATGAACAGACATGACCCAACAGGTAAATGACATGAGGAACATGAGGAAAACCACTCTCGTCAGATGATCCATGTGCCTAATGGAATGCAGATGACTGGGCTCTGCTGCTAGCGAGCCTGGTCAGTACCCCGGCGAAGTTATTTGCAACACCTCCCTGTGTAGGAAGCCTTCTCTTCTTTCACCTTATTCATTTTTCATTTTGAATTTTTTTACTTTTCATTTTTCATTTTTTTCAACCTTGCATAGCACTTATTCATTTCAGAGGCAGAAGAGGGATCCCAACTTATTGAGAGCATAAGAGGTTGTTCCAGCAGAGAAGTAGTTTATTATATCTCTGACATGCCCGTTAAGGTTTTTCCCCTCACCTTACTCTACCTGACTGAGTTGACAAGGGTTAACCCAAAAACAACCGACTAGAGTAGGTGATACTAGTTAGCATGCAAGCATTGTGTTTTCACGAAGGTTCACTTCGAACAATATGTATTTTCATTCAACGTATCATGGACTAAAAGTAACAAGTTCTTCATACAGAGGCAAGATGAAAGATAACTAAGTAGTGATAGTTGTACAAGCCCTCTTGTACTTCACCTAGCTCGTTTCAAGAGTCATACATGGTTTCATTTGAAAATAGCCTACGAACGAAACAAGTGAACTAACAAACAATAAATCAAGAGCAAGAGTAGAAGCAAACAAGCATGCAAGCAAGGAAACAAAAAAAGCAAGCAAACTAACTTAATGAAAACACTACTCCTACTCCTACACTAATGGTGCATGGGCCTGATCATGTGAAGTGATATTTCCAATGCAGCCACTAGTGCATTGGTTGACCCATGTTGGTGAAGGATTGGTTTGCGAGTGAAGCCAGTTGTGCGAACCAAAAAGAAAAAAAGATATAATAATGAAGACAACCACACTTTGTGTTTCAAATTTCCCACAGTACATAAGTGAGTGTAAGTGCATGACGAGTAGTCCGTGGACTTACCATAGTGTTGTGTGATATTGCATGCAACTTTGAAGCATAAGCACACTCTTACATGTGACATGCAAGAAAATAAAAGAAATAAAGACAACTTGTGTCGTGCAAGAGTGCTTGCAAATTATGTAAGATTCCTCCAATGCATGAGCGATGGGATCATGTAGTTCGAGTGGAGGAAGTATGATTTGTGTGTGAGAATGATCTTCAATGCATACAGATGAGTGATAAGGAGCCTTGGGTGATTGAACAGTTTCATGATCGGAAGTGAGACTAACCCCAAGAGAGTGAGGATCTGACATAACCATCAACTCGGGCTGGAGTGCCTCAACAGTCTTGGTTGTTTCAAATTCATCATTAGATAGATCATCATAGACCAGTGGGTTCGAAATATCAAATGTCATAGAGTCATGATCATGATTTATATGGAAACAAATTGATCACGACTGCCACGATCAAAAAAATCAATGATTTCATCGGCATCCACATTATCAGATGAATCAAACATAGGGGTAGATGAAAAGTGAACGAACTCATCCTCTATATTTCTAGAAAAAGAAGATGAAAGATCAAGTGGATTTTCAATGAATAACTTATCCTCTCCATTGTCGAATGATGGGCCAACATCCAGTGAGTCCTGTGAGTGATCAACAATGGTGCAACAATAGATGAAGACACACATGCAAAATCATGGAAGGTAGGTTCACCAAAGATGTTAGGGAAGATGTTGGGTCCCTATAATACTAGTGATTACCCCATTACTATTTTATTTGTACCCCTTATTAATATTGTTGTGCCCATATTGTCCCCATATTGTTATTACTGTGCCCCATAGAATCCCTCTATTGTTATTTTTGTGGCTTTATATTATTATTGTTAGGTCGACTGGTTATATTGTTGACTCCTTAGACTCCTATATATAGAAAGGAGGTTTTTTCATTTGAATCATCCAAGAATTGTTCATTTATGTAATGTAAAGGAGGTTTTCCCCTCAAAGAGGCTGAATTATAAGGCGTTGATCTATCTTTTCTATCTTTTTTTTAAGCTAGTTTCATAACATTTGGTATCAGAGCTTTGGATTCTAGGGTTTCGCTGCTCCAAATAGGTCGTGGTGGAATTTTTGCAATAATTGTTTTTCTACGATGTTTTAGAAGCTAAAACAAAAACCCATTTTAGAAGAAGTTTTGTTGAACCTCGGATCCGAATTTTAGAGCTTTTCGCGCTATATTTACGGAGATATGATCTGAGGAAGTTGGTATTTTTGGAGACGCCTGAATTACATTCCAAACAGGTGACCTGGGGAAAATCATCATAACTTTCTCTCTGAGCATCGGATTGAAATTTCATAAGAATTTATAGAAATAGGATGTACAGTAGTTTCTTTTATATGTATTTTAGAGCCAAAGGTTGAAATAGTGACTCATGGCACGTCGTACAAGTTTGCTCTACTAAACTAGTCTATAATCAGGGCACTGTGGGAGATTTCGCATAACTCTTCCTTGGAGAATCCAATTTGGATCAGACTAGTGGCATTGGAAAGAGGACATAGAGTGCTACTGAAATCACAATTTTAGAATTGGATGACCTGAAAGTACAGAGATACATCAGAGGCAATATCGAGCTCCTACAAAGTGAAAAAAGGTGTGTAGATTATTTTTAATTTTTGCTTGAGCTTGGTTTGAAAACTTATTTTGAAGGAATTCAAAGGGCATAGTAAAGAATTATTATCGGTAACTGATGCCCCGAGGAAAGAAAATGCAAACACCTAGTAAGTAACCTAAAAGTTCTAGCATGACTCATGAAGAAGAGGAAGAAATGCTACATGATATATCAAAATTACAAGACCAAGTGCAACAAATATCACTCTCGTCAAAGCTAATAGAAGCTAAGATAAATGGTGTGTAATCTAAGATAAAGGGCATGGAAGCTAAGATGGATGATTTTAAGATAGATTTGAAGATGGATTTGAAGACAGACATGGCAGATTTGAAGATAGATTTGACAAATTTTCTACAAGAAATACTTACTAATGGTGAAAAGGTAGTAAAGGAAAATCATGATGCGAACAAAAGAAATGTTAATCATGATTCCATAGACTCTAATGTGGGATCAAAGACCCATCATATTCCAAAAATCGATATGAGGAAGTTTTATGGCAAGGATCCCGCAACATGG
>APFE031376952.1:158575-175935 GCA_000404065.3 Pinus taeda
ATTTGAGTTTGTAGAGTATCAATGATCACATTCTTTTCTTCTATAACTCTCTTGAGTCTAGTAAGTTCATCATAAAGATTATCTACATCTATAGCATCCATATAATTGTCATCATCAAATGCCATTAACAGTTTATATTCATCATCTCCATCACTGTTTGATAGACCATCACTATCTTCATGAGTGTAGTAGCTTTTCCTATTTGCACCCTGTTTCTGGTTCCATCTAGCGGGTTCCTTCCCTTTATCCTTATAAGGACATTTAGCAGCATAATGACCTACTCTTCCACAAGCAAAGCATTTAAAAGGTAACTTACCTCTGAACCTTCCAGCACCCCTTTGAAGATTTCTGACAAAGTTTGATTCTTCTTCCTCTTCTTCTGGGACGTGGTTTGCTTCATAATAATCTCCTTTGCCTGATGCCTTGAAAGCAGCTTCTCTTCTATCTGATGGACCTCCCTTTCTCATTTCATAAGCAGTTAGAATTCCATGTAGCTGAGACATAGTAAGAATTCGTAGATTTTCTTTTTCTTCTATTGCAGATACTTTAGATTCAAACTTGGGGGACAATGATCTTAGAATCTTTTCAACCACAATAGCCTCTTTTATTTCTTCACCCAAATTTTTCATACAATTAACAACTTCATCTACTTGAATAAAATAGTTAGCCACACTTTCATCATTATACATCTTGAGAGTCTCATACTGAATCCTGAGAGTTTGAAGTTTGGCACGCTTTACCTGTTCATCTCCTTCATAGCTCGTGACAATTTTGTCCCATATCTCTTTTGCGGATTTATAGTGCATTACTTTCATGAATTCCGATTGGGATATACATCCTAATAGGGTACTGACTGCTTTTGCATTTGTTTCATACTTCTTTTTCTCGTCTGCATCTGTAGGAGTAGTTGAAGGAAAAGCATATCCTATTTCTACGATATTCCAAACTTCTGTACCAAGAGATTGAAGATAGGCAGTAACTCTTACTTTCCAATAATTGAAGTTTGTCCCATCAAAAACTGGTGGCCTGATAGATGCTTCCTTCTCGTAGTTGCTCATGATAAGAATCTTCCTTCAAGCGATCAAGCTTCTTCAGAAGGACCTGCTCTGATACCAATTGTTGAAAATAATACTGAGAGGGGGGGTGAATTAATATTATCAGGATAATTATTCTTTTTCAAAAACAACTGATATACGCTACTTCAATTTAATAAACCTGCGTATGTACGCGTTATGCAGAAGAAAACCCGCGTATACAGAACATGCTTTTACTTTACTTAATATTTCTGATGATGATTGTTAGTCAATGATGCAGAATCAAATAACAGTATCCAGAGACAGTAAACAGAGCAGAAAGACAATCAGACACAAGAACACAAGATATAAGGTGGAAACCCAATGTGGGTGAAAACCACCTGCTGCAATTCGTCTCTATCTTCCTTTTAAATTAGAAAACTTCTTTTACAATGTACTGGTGCAGTCTTTTTACCAGTACGCAGGCTGCAACCTGCAGAGAGCTACTACTCTCTCTCGTTCTCCAGTTTTCTCCTGGAAGGGAGAAACAACCCCTTTAGCTTTTGTACTAGCCAAGATACTAGTATGTAGATGCTGGCCTACAGAAGGCTACAACCTTCTCTTTCTTCCAGGGACCACTTTTCATCAATTTTCAAACTGGATCCATGAACATCAAGAATCAACCAATCTCCTTTCCACCAACTAGATCTGAAACAAGTAGATACTCCTCTGACAGCTGTACACAGAAAACTGTACCAGAAACCATATAGCAGAAACAGAACCCAAAACCCAGCAGCAATAAGCAGAAACAGCCAGATCACAACTTAAAGCATATACACAACTTTAACAGTCTGAAACTTGCGTGCATACGCCTCTGCCTATGGGACAACCTGCGTATACGCTTCTTTACTTCACCTAACCAGCGTGTATACGCGCCTTCTCTTCACTGAACCTGCGTACAGATCTATAAACGACAATACACTCTTCCAGATATTCAATCACCAAATAACCCAGATAATCAGACTTATAGATCAGACGAGCGCCACATCAAGCAGATCAAAATCATACAGAGATATTATCATTAAGCTTAAATATTATGACCCATGAAAAGACCTTGTCCTTCCTTTTGTGCTAAAGTCCCTCCTTCCTTCAGATCCAGATCTGCATCACCATCCAATATACCAGCTCTAATACTTTTCAGATCTTCAAAAATAATCCAGATGGTGATTTGCCACAAGATCTCCTTCCTCTTTTATAGTCCTAGGCCTTCCCCAATACCATGGTCCAAAACCATAACATTTCAATACCATGAACCCAAAAACTGTGGATCGACACAATTGACGAGACGCCATGGTCCAAAATATAGGTTCAAGTTCCAAGATCTAACTGCCATGGACCAAAAGAGTGATCACCAACATATACGAGCTTTTGTAATGTATAACTCGCGTGTATACGCGTCTTTGTCTAGATGAACCTGCGTATATGTCTTTTTCTACTTTCTGAGTGCCTGATCTGAGATCTGTTACCAGAGAGGGTTGCCATCAAGGACAACACCTGTGCCATAGCTCCAAACCTGTGCCATAATGCCAACAAAGTTTTAAAGTGGGATTCTAGAAGAGAAGATAGAGGAAAACATGGAAAATTTGATTTCTTATGGAAAGGACCTTTTATCATACAGACTGTACAAGGAAACAACACCTAATTTTTGAAAAGTCTGGATGGTACATAGGCAGATCATGGACCAGTCAATGGCCGAATGTTGAAGCATTATTTTGAGCCACTTTGTTAAAGATAGCGGCACTTTAATTTGTACATAATAGGGTTTAATTTCTGCAGTTTATTATAGCAATAGGATAGGGAATAGGTTACAACAAATTTTGAGGAAAAGACAAGGAATTGTGCCACCTTTGGGCATTGCATTTTAATCCTATCAGAGGAAGCTAAAGAAACAGACTTGGGAGCTATGAAAATGATGAGAAATAATCAAAAAGAGCACCCAAAACAGAGCTGCAATTATTGGAATGAGTGCATGAGAAATACAAGCATTACAGAAGAGCCCTTTTGTGAACAACAAAAGAGAAATTTCAGAATACAGCAAGAACTGAATATAAGGCCATCTGACCTACTGTTCTTGACTTTTCACTTGGAAAAGCCATCCCCAAGTAGAGCCACTATTAGCTTCCTATACCAATAGGTTTCATTTTTCATGATTGACTAGAGAAGTGCCAAAAATGTTCATCCTTTTCATACTGCAAAGGTTCCATATTTTGAAGAACTTCACTATGTATAGGTGGTTGACTCTTGCCACAATTGATGAATAGCCAGACAGTCTAATCCTGGCTAGATCATGTTTGAATCTACTTGTCTTAGAATAGAGAATCAAGGTCTGCACAAACAGCTCAAGCTTGGCAAACAAGTAGTTAGGTAGAGAAGCAAAGGGTCTCAACAGCTTAATCTGAGCCCTGGAAGAGATAAGGGTAGACTTAGATAGGATGACAGCTAAAAAGAAAAGAGAGGAATCAGGGTTTTCTAGTTCAAATGCACTTAATGAAAATGAAGAAAAAATGTTAGGTATACTAGGTTGGGTAGGCAGTTTTGATGGAGTAGAAGCAGGCTTATGGGCAACTTGGTCCTATTGCAACAATTTTTCATCTCATAAAAGTCATAAGGTACCATGGCAAGGTGGCTACAAAACAAATGGAGCATGACTAATTCCCCTCCCCATTTTCCCAAGAAACACTTACTAACATTCCCCCCAGGGACCATGATATCTGCTCATTGCCCTTAGTCCACTTCATCTCATAGAAAAACTAAGTGAAAATGTGTTTTCACCTACGCAAGACAAGCCACATTTCTTGTGTAAAAATTCTTTATTCCATTTTGCCAAGTTTCCTAAACTTTATAACTTGGTATCCTTTCATCCCCCCCATGCCTAAGTTTTCACTCTATAAACTTAGCCTAATCCATACAAACCCATTCCACATAGTCATATTAATCTACTAACCCTATTATATAGCTCCTATGTATATTCCCCTCCTTTAATATGTATAAATACACAAAATCCATAAAACATCTAATACCCTGACCCTTGGCTAACTATAGCTATATGTTAACATTTTGTCGGGAGTTATTGGTCCACCCGGGGCCAATAACAACCCTCCACATGCCCATCGGGACTTGTTTAGCCTCTGGCTAAATAAATAGCCGAAACCTGCATACAAAACCCACAAAACCCATTTAACCCAAAGTCCGAAAATACACTGCAAACATTACAAAAACCTGAAATATTAAAGCGGGTCCCCCAGAGTTAACTTGCTGCCACCTTCATCACTTGCCAACCGTCTGATCGGTGCTGACAAATCCGACGGTGGTCGGCAATATCGCAAGCCCCAACATGCCGAACTATAGCATCCGAGGGATGGGCGGTATTTCTGTTGTACCGAGGATGCGTGTCAGGCACCCCGTGTGTTCGGAGCCCCCTCCCCCAATACCACTTTTCCCCAAAGGTGGTGCGGGGAATACCACTTACCACCCCACCACCTCCCTGCTGACATCATGCCCATGTCATCTGATGACGTCACCCCTGTTGTCGCCCGTCTATCTGCTGACATCATCTAACACGTCACCCGCCACGTCACATGCCACGTCACCTACCATGTCATCATCTGTACCCTGCTACATGAAAAAATGACGTCATGCTGACATCATCAGAAAAAAGTACCCCGAACCAAAGACTATTTTCGCCATTCAAGTCCGCCAACCAGTGGTTTTACTCCACAGCTCGGCCCCTCGGCTCACCTAGTCACCTGCAAATCGGCCATTCCGCTGAGAAAACAAGTATTTACAACAAGTTGCTCCCGACCCTGTTTTTATTGGATTTCACTGTAAAATTACCCACAACACCTATAAATTTGAAAAAGAAACACTGTGTTGCTACCCAATTACCCACCATAACCCCTGTCTTGCTAAATTCACCACAAATTCTCACAGTGAGCTAAAATTGAGCTCGTTCGGCCTTGCAAATTCTCCAAGGAACCCTGAAAAGCTACCTTTTGTCCATAATTGTTTCCCATTGTGCCAAAGAAGCCCATAAGTTCTGTTTCTCCAGCTAATTTCAATCCACAGAGCTAAATGGAAGCCAACAAACCAATTTCAACAGTGAAAATCGCGGAGAAATCCACAGAGACATTGTTTTTCCTATTCTGCTAACACAAAGCCAAAAATTTCCAATTTTTAAGGCAACAGAGTTTACCATGGAAGGTCCAATAGCCTTGAATATCACTCCTCTTAATGCACCCCACAAGGAATTGGAACATTTTCCCTTAGCTGATAAAGGCTATCTAATCCAAGACCTAGTAGGCTACAGAAACCATCTGCAAGCAGTCTGTGAGCTCAGAAACAGTTACTTAAACCAAAATGTTGTCTATATCATATGGGAATCAAATCTACCCATATACTACCTCCCCTCTGTGAATATTTTCCCTGAGATAATTCACCTCTGCTGTGAGAACTATGAGCCAACAAACAGGGCAGTTAAGAGTCCATCTGGGACTACCCTTTTTCATATTACTCCTAACTCTATAAATCAGATGTTGAACTTCAAACTAACCCACCTCCAGTTTGCTCTTACCATGAAGTTCATGCTGGATGAAGGTCCCAAACTCTCCAGCTCAGAGATAACCAGAATTTCCCAAGTGTTTATGAGAGCAGATCGCCAGCCTAAGGAGCCACCTCCTTTCCACTATGCATCTTTCACTGAAGTGGGTAGATTAGTTGTTGATATGATATCTTTTGTTCTGGGGTTCAAGCCAAGTGATCATATTGATGAAACCATATTGGTTATGATGTCTATATTTACCCCAAGGAAGCCCCCTGCTGTCAAATACAACTATGCCAAATTTATTGCCAACAAGATATATGACCAATTGTTGAGGCTATATAGGGAGGGAATCTTCAAATATTCATCCTATATCTATCATTTGTTCTTATATTATCAACCAGATATCTTCCAATTCCCCATTAGAAAATTGGACCATAAAGGGGAAAGGAGGTCTGTGATTTTTTGGACCGTAATATTTCATGAAGTTCGCAGCTCCCCCTACTCTTATTGTGAGTTTATTGATATGTTTGTATACCCAATCTCTTCTCTCCTGATGATAACTCCTCCTCCTAGACTAACATATGATATGCAAAAGATACTACAGCTCTCCAAAAACTATAAAATAGGTGACTGGTACTTTTAACACAATCACACTATTCTGAGGATATATGGCTATGAGCTATGCCCCTACAAGCTGCCCAGATATGTGCCAATGAGACTGTTTGCCTTAGAATATTTCAAGCAATTCATTAATTCAGATCCGGGTCACTTCCATAGCACAAAGAAAAAGGCCCGATTGAAACTCAGAGACCAGTTAGGCCCCTATGTTATGAACAAGAAAGAGGGATGGAAGGATGCTGATGAAATATTGGGTCAAACACTCAGACTCAAGAGAAGCTTTTGGTGGGTACCCTATGACCCAAATGGATTTATCAATGGAAGAAGGGTGAAATATAGGCTGACACCCTATGAACATTGTAGCATCCCTGACATAGAAAAGTTTTCCAACCAAGAAGAGTGGGTGGAGGGCACACTAGTTGAAGAGTTTTTGACGAAGAGAAAATGGAACAAACTATGAAAAATCTGGAAAAAACTCTTGACTTAGATTCTTTTGGGCAGGTATCATTCAAAAATACCACAGCAAATCGGGGAAAGCTGATCAACTGCTACAACTTCACAACAAGTTGCCCAAGAAAGGACTACACCAACAACGGGGACAACAAAGGGCAAGGAGTTAGTAGTTGCAAAGCAAGAAACAATGGAAGAACAACCAACTTCCTGAAAAGAACACAGTCAAGGGCAATCCCCTTCACTACAGGCACAAGCACCAGAAGTACCAGCACTGCAGAATCCTCTTCCTGAGGAGAGAAGTAAGAAAAGAGAACGAGAAGAGACCACACCTACAAGTGGGTCAACAGAACAACAAGAGCCCAAAAGGAAAAGGGTAGATCCTCTACTTGAAGAGAACATTGTGGAAGAAATCACCGAAAGCACAAGAGGAGAGAGGGCCATCAGCCAATAGAATTCCGCTAGCTCTTACAGACAAGAAGGGGAGAGGCAGCATGGAATGGAAGTCTCCTCCTCAAGGTCACAAGCCAAGAAACGATCAGATATCAAAAAATCATTTATGGAGATTAAGGCTCAAAATGAGTCATTAAGAATTCAGTTGTATGATCAATTTTTGAAGATGACACCCTCCAAACAACAAAGACTAATGGTAGCTTATGACATCAAGGAGGAGAAAATGATCTTAACTCATTTCAAGCCCAAGGTTCAGAAACCACGGTCTTCAGTAGACTACATAAGGACCAATCTAGAGGTCCTTGCCAGAAGATATACACCCAATGGATCAAATAGAATTGCACAAACAAACGGGTGAAATGGTTTATGCTACATTGGCAGACAAGGCAATGCTATCCCACCAATTAAAAGAGTCATTGAGTAATACATCTGCTCAATTGGATTTGGAGAAGATCTCTTCTCTAGCCAAAGACAACAGAATAAAGACTCTAAAAGAAATAATTATTGAGTTGGGACATGATCCCAAGGATGCCAAGGGCATCAAAGCATTGATAAAGAAGAAGGAGTAAGATATTGCTGCCCTTAGAAAGCAATTAAAGCTGCCTGTCACCATGCATCCACAAACAACAGAACTAGCACAAGAAAAAGCAGAAGAGGATGTAATGGATTTGTTGGTGAGAATGAATCAAAGGATAATGCAGACAGAGCAAGAGTTGGAGAAAGCATTGCAAGCTAAGCAGGGAGAGTCGACCTCCCAGCCACCTGAAACAACTCCAACAATTGTCTCTGTTCCCCCCACAGACATAACAACAATCCTTCCCACCGTGCTAACATCAACAATAGGTACAACAACTAGCATGAGGATGGAAGAAATGATGAAGGTAGTGAAAGAGCTAGAAGCTCAAATGTCAGAGCTCAAAGAGGCAAAAGAAAGACTAGCCAAGCTAGAGGTGAGCTATGACAAGTCAAAAATAATAGTGGCAGAGAAGACCAGAGAGGTGAAGGCCCTGGAGAACAAGGTGAAATCATTGGAAAAGGATCTCACCTTGCATAAACCTCTGGAAGACATTAAAATGATTTTGTGGACCAAGATTGTCCAGTCCATTACTGACCAATGGCAATCAATTCAAACAATCCATGAAAAAATTGAATTGATAGAAAGGGCTCAAGAGCAAATTCAAAGGGCCAGGGCAGCATTGGGACATATGCGTGAGCAGGCTAATAGGTTGATCCATTTTTTGAATACCCATACTAAAGAACAGCTAGCAGCTTTGGAGATCGCGGACAGGACATGCACCATTTTAACAGTGAAAAAGGTGCTAACAATGAGAAATTTTATACAGAGTTTGGAAAGGAAGTGCCAAGAGATGCAGATGGACATCAATGCCTTCACAAAGAAATTCGCAATCCTGCAGTAGAAGGGTCTACCCAGTTTGCTAACCAGCAATCAAAAACTGTTATCACATCAACAATATGCTCACAGGGTAAACATGTATGTAACAAATCAGATCACTGCATCATCCAGCACTTCAGAAGACACAGGACCTCCTTCCCGACAGAGTTTATATGACAAATTAGAAAATTTGTTTATATAGAACATGAAATAAATCATCTTTTTGAAGTAAAGCCTAACTTTTACAAGTATACTGAGGCTCATCAAACACTTGTAAAAATACAAAGACATCAGTTTCCTACAGACGACTGGTGGCATAGTATGCTGTAAGTTTTACCTAGGTAATTTGGATCTTTCTGCCTATGTACACTTGGTCAAATAGTAAGACACGTGGCAGATATAGAGGAAGGAGCTCAAGCGAGGATTAGGATGCATTAAAGGTAAATCAAAAGCAGGCGAAAGGATCAGGACAACAACGCAGGAATGCGAATTAAAGACACAACTACTAGCCGAATTCCTGAGTTGAAAAGTCAAAAATATCTTGTCAGTTAAAGCAGCCAGCACATCCACAATAACTCCTACCTTTATTTCTGCATTTATTTATCTGACAAAGTAGGTGTAGGAAGTTATTACTTCATATCTTATCCACAAGATATTTTGTAAGTCTCCTTTTGTATAAATACCTCCCCAAGGAATGTATTCGGGGTTGGTTGGTGATTCTCCTCTTGGACTACGCTGTAACTCTGATATTTTTTAATACAAAGGTTGTTGAATTTCACTGCTGCTGGACCGTTTGACTGTGGATTTGATGATTCTGGGCTCTGCTATAGAATTCCTGTGTCTTTCTTTGGATCAATAAGTTATTCTAAATTTTGTTTTGTGTTTCTATGTTTGCAAATTTCATATATGTTTCATAATCTTAACATCGGGGAAAAATAATAGCCCAGAACTTGTTTAAATACACTCTCTGTTCAATTCCTGTTGTTATTTATGTTTTCTTCAAAACTAGCATAAACAGAAACTCTTAAATGCTTCTGTTTCCACTAATTTTTTCACTTTGAAAATTGCCAAGGAATTCTTCACTGCTCCTTGAAAATTTCATGCACCTTCCCTCTGCCACCATGATAAAGGATTCTTGACTGCCCTTTACCCCCTGGCTTACATCCCATCAATTTCTAGATTTCGTTATTTTTCCAAAACTGATTATCTTGCTCTGTAGTATTGCCCTTTATCAAAGAAACACACTCGGCAATCCATCTTCATAGACTCCATTTCCCAGTGGAATAAACTCTTTTAGACTTGCATCCTAGCTCTGTTTAAAATCACCATCCAAACAAACTTAAAACAAAACTCTGCACATCGTAACTAGCATAAAATACTTTAAAAAACAAATTTAAATTATAATGAGAGAGCCCTCTCTGGATGCAGTTTGGCTAGAAATTGCATCTAAAAGATTGGTTAGTGGTTACCTCGGCCGTATTCCCTTTTCTCACAAGTTTTGAGTAACAACCTGAGTGATAACACGTAAAACACTATAGGAGAAGAAGACAATGGTTTAACTTTGCAAAGAGATTATTCATTTGCAAATTATAGTTGTTGTCTTGCAAAAAGAAAATGTAACATTTAAATATCGTTTCAAAGCATTTGTATTGAGAAATCAAGAAGGTTAATGATATCGAGTTAACCATGAATAAGTATTTCTAAAATTTTGTAGGCAAGTTTTAGGAAATGATTGACCACCTTGATGATTTGGAGAAGGAAGTTGCGTCTTTGTCTGACTTAGAAGATGCAATTTTTAGGAAGTAAATTTGCAAGTTGGAGAAGAAAAAAAGTCAACTATCTATGGAGGTTTGCTATTTAAAAGCCTCGATGGAATTGCTTCATGAAGTACTATATCAAAACCTTAAACAAGATTACTATGCCTTGTCACAATAGCTTGTTAAGAAGGATGATTTCATTCAAGATTTGCAAGAGTTCAAACAACACCTTCAATTAGAAGTTAGTCACGTTTAGAATGCTGAGAAGGAGAATACTATTGTCAAGTTGTAACACTCACCTACTAATGTTAATAATGGTTCTTTTGTTTCACCTAGCTTTGAAAAATACACCATCAGTATTCAGTCTCGTTTGCTAATAAAAATGGGATATACCATAGGAGGATCTGGGAAGAATGGATAGGGCATCGTTTAACCCTACATTGTAGATATCAAGCACATGTTTTGGAGATGATCTTGTTGTGATCCCATTACCTACTTCCAACTTTGTTGAGACTAGAGAATTGTCATTTGTTGGTAGTGGAATTTAGACTAAGGTGTTGGAAGAATATTCTCATGGTAATTGTGATAAATAGATTGATGACATGGTTGTTAATGTCATCCCACATGGCAATGTTGTTGCAGTCTAAAACTAAGATATATCAAGATTCTCATCAAAGGAACTCACACAAGCATCAACATTCTAGGTCACATAGTAGCGATGCACTAAGATCATTGCAAAAGAGACATGAAATCATAAACCATGGACCAACACCACCCATCAAGATCCATCGTAGTTGGATCAATGGATGCTCATGGCATGTGAACAAATGTTTCTAGAATTCATATCATTGTGTATCATTAGTTGTGTAGTCATATAAATTTCTTCTTATTAGTTGTTGATTTTCACTACTCCCTAAGTTATGTTTTTATGGGGGGAATTTGTTGATATGAGATATTATTGATTCTCTCTCCTCTCATAGTTGTGTTCCATGGAAAAAGTTAGCTGATGATAGATACTATTGTCATTGGTTTGTTGTTGTTGACTGTTGTCAGTTCCTATGTTTCATCAACATGATGGTGACGATGTTCATATATCTTCATAAGTTTTGTTGTACCGTGTTTGAGCTCAACTTGCCATTAAAGCCTCATTGTTTATTTGTTGGTTGATGGTGTTACTTTTGTTTGAAGCCTCTGTCCTTGTTCTTTACCATCACCGAGTTTCTATGAAGCATTTATGAGGAAGTTGGTAGTGTTTCCCTTTTTTGTGCCTTTGCAACATCTTCTACTTCATAGTTCAACCAAACTCACTAAGGTCTGATTGCTCTCACATTCACAATTTTGGTACTTTAACTTATTGTACTTCTTGATTGGAGTGAGCCTTTACTTTTGTCATTTAGTGGATTGTTCTAGGATCTACAGTTTCAACTCCATTATTATCTAAGCACTAACACCTTTCTCTCTATTAGAGAGGATTTTTTTCTTAATGGTTTTTCTCCTTGTCTCAGCTTATGAAAGTTTGTACTTGGGTAACTTATCATACCTCGTTGCTGGGACCAAATTTTATTTTTATCTTTACTCCCCATGTTTAACTTTAGTGGGGTGTTAGAGTTTATGTTAAATATGTAATTGAAATAAGGAAGGTTGTGAACGTGGAGGAAATGGCATGGATTTGCAGTGCAGAAAGAGTAGAACGCCAATACAGCCGATTAGACTTTGATTGGTCTTACCCCAAAATTTGTTTTCTCTGTGTACCACTAATTAAAGTCCACCAATTTTGTTGAATTGTAAAGTCAATACAGCTTTATGTAATTTCTGAACACGAGCTAAGTTTGTTGTCTTATATCTCCTGACCAAAGAAAGTTTGTGATTTCTTGACACGAAGTAACATTGTTGCTTCCCATGTCAATCACTAATTAAATTGCACCTGACTTGTCACATCGAAAATTCAATACTGCCAACTAAACTTTGTTTTATATGTCCTGACCAAAGAAAGTTTTTGATTTCTTGACACCAAGTAACAAGGTTGCTTCCCCTGTCTATCACTAATTAAATTGCACTAGTTCAGTGATAGCTTTGTCCGAGCTATCATGAAATTTACCTACCTAGCAAGGATAGTTACCATAAGGACTTGGGTTTTATTATTTTGCTTTAATTTTATAAATAGTGAGTGTGGCCAACACAAAATAAGGTAGATGCTATCGGCAGAGCATTGTGTTAATTGTTGTTTCCCTTGCATCACAATTTATCTTTGTTGTTTCCACTGCATCTCAATTTATCTGCTACTCTAAGGTGAAATCTCCAATTTCACACAACTCTTTGACATGATACTAATTTAGGGTTACTTGACCAATGATCCAATGTTTTTTTAAATGGTTCCGATTAATATTATTTATTTAAGTGCAATTTTATCTATTTAAATTTTAATGGGTTCATATCTAGTTACCAAATTTTAATTCGAATTTGATTAGATACCGAAAAAATTTGACATTATACATCTTACAAATATTTGAACATTTTTATCTTTAATTTTAAATGAACAATTATTTTCTAAAAATTCATTAAATCTTTCCTAACAAGGATATTCCAATGCTAAGTTTTCTCTCTAAAATGTTATAGACCCTTTCTCTTTTTTTCTACCTTTTTTTTGTATAAAAGTTATGGATTTGCAACTAAGGTTTGTCAAATTATAACTTTTATAATTTTTTCTAATACTAGATTTATCTCTTTTGTATTTTTTTTTAGGAGTTACCCCTTTAACACTTCAATTTGTCACTCTATAATTTTTTCCAATATAGAAGTTATTGTTTGTTGTTTTTTTATATAAGAGTTACTAGTTTGTAACCAATTTACTATTTTATATTTTTTGTTAAGATAGAAGGTGTTTTATATTTTTATTTTTTTTATTGCAATTTGCCATTTATATAGAAATTACTAATTAGTTCTGCTTTTTCTCTTTTCTGTGTGCAAGGTTGAGGCACTAGGAATTGGACACTCGAACAGTCAATGTTAGAGGCGACAAGCTAGTGGAAAGTTTTAACCAAAATCATGAACAATATCGAACTAGAATCCAATGAATTATTCGTTGTACCAAGCCGAATCAACCAATTTACGTATTTTTTTGGCTAGTATGGGCGAACTTGGTAACTATGGTTCATATGGCAGGATGAGACTTGACTTTTTTACCATATAAAAGAGTTTTAGGTGTGAGGAAAAATTAAACTAGTAATGCTTTAGGTGTAAAGGTAAATTTAAAAATCATCTTGAAAAAATAAATTATTAAATATACAAATTTTTATTTCTAATAGAATATACTACATAAAGATTATTTGAAAAACTTTGAGATATATAAAATATATTACTACACTTACCACATAATAATTTGGTGTAGCATATATTACATTGAGATAAAGTGGAAACTAAAGGATCAACCATGTGTCATAGATGTGTAGCGACACCAAATTTAGTGAGAATGATGACTTTCCTTCTCACCATGCCAAGGATTTTCTTGAGATAGTGTATATTTAATAGTGGATTGACTTAATCTGTATTTATTATGCGCCACTACTCTTGCAACTCTCTCAATTTTAGGACACCTAGATGCATCGAGCCTCTCCAAAAACATTAGACATTCCACACCTAGAAACTCTAGTATCTCATTTCATTGGTGAATACATACTGGTTGAAGATGGTGGTGATTCTTAGCTCCTATATTACTTTACACCAATTGATGTCTAGTTGTTCCAAAACTCAAGTAACAAAACAAAAAGGTGGAATTTCCAACAAAGGGTGTACAATTCAAATGACCTCCAAATTGTGAACAAAATCACTGGAACATGTTTTAAGTTTGTAGAGAGTAAGATTTTTTTTTATTTAATAAAATTGTTTTATAATATTAATTAATGAAAATATCTACCATGTTTGAAAGAAGTGTACCAAGGAGCAGAAGGAGGCATGGAGTAACTCTACTTTGTCAACCAGAAGAGAGCACAAGGCCCTAGAACATATCAACAAGGTATAACCTATCTTCATCTTTCATTACAATTTATAATGCACCATTTCAATCTTGGTATCCACCAAACACCTCACCTTGGTCTATGAGTACGCCATGGTCCTATACTCACAAACCTATCATTTCCCCTTTTTAGCCATACCAACACCAACTTCCTCAATGGGGTTGTCCATCATTAAGGTGGAGGTCTAAGACATCCCAGCCACCTGCCCTAATGCCTCTTCCTCCTCAACCACAACTACCCCAAAACAATACACGGAAACAACCACAAATGCCTACTCAACCAAATTTGAACTATAGTATTAAGCAAGCCCAACAAGTCTATAATGGGGAAACATATTATCCTGCCTATGTTGTAGAAACCCAAGAAATCAACCCTAGGTCTAGGAAGATACTTCCTAATGTTCACCCACCTTCTCCAACATAAAATCTCAAAGAAGAGAAGGAAGAAAACGCTCCTCAAGCCAACAAACTTCCTTATTCTGGACTGTTGATCCATCCTAAAACACACACCCCACAAGAAGTTGGAATTTTTTGAGAACTGAAAAATTCCCCTCCTACAAGCCATCAAAGATGTGCATATATACAACAAATTCATCAAAGAGGAATGTCTTAAGAGGCAAGGATGGAGAAGGAAATATGCCCCTACTATCAAAGTCATTGGGCAACTAGCTGATCTAGTGTTTGGGAAGATCACAATCCAAAAGTATTTGGATCCTGCAACCCCGGTAATACATGTACACATTAACAACATTGTAGTCCCCAACTCCCTCATTGATCTATGGGTTACAACCAATTTCATGACCAAGGAGACTATTCTCAAGCTTAATCTCCAAGGAGCCTTAAGGAAAATCATGATAGTGCTACATCTTGTGAAGAAATCCATAGTAGCGCCAGAGGGCATCATTGACGATGCAATGGTTTCCATTGATTCCTAGGAGTACCCTACTGATTTCCTTGTTCTCCATCTCAAAACCAATTTCAATGGCTATTCTCTTATCCGAGGAGGACCTTTGTTGGCTTCTATCGATGCCTACATCAATTGTAGAGTTGTAAATATGACAATCACAAATGGGTAGCTAAGAAAACAGCTTGTACTTGATATCATTGCTCAACCCATTGTTGAGCATGATTTTCATATGTGGGTAGAAGAGGAAGAAGAAGAAGAAATCTATCATTCATCACCCTACCCCATTTTTACATTACAAACTACTATTGGTAGCAAGGAATTGCATGAGGATGACCTAATTGAAAAATGTATGCAAACTTATTATCTTGATACCATGAATATTGATGGCCTAAAAGAAGAATCTTTAGGAAAACCTGCATGCGATCAAGATATCTCATGTGAAGGTTCAATCACTATTGTTTTTTACCAAAGTAATGTAAAAATCATAGAAACTATCGCCTCCAAATCTCTGAAAATCAACCCTTTTTTTTTCAACTAATCAAGAAGAACAATTTCTCATTATTTTGAGATAGAATCTTGATGATTTTTCATGGGATTACAAACAGATGACGGGAGTTCACCCGTATATATGTGCTCATCATATACACATTGAGGAATACCATAAACCTATTTTCCAACCTCATAGAAGAATGAACTGCATTAAAGGACATTGTAAAACAGGAATTGTAGAAATTATTAGATGAGAGTTTTATCTATCCAATTCGTATGGTGAGTGGGTGTCAGCTTTAGTAATTTTTCCTAAGAAGAATGGGAAATGGAGAGCTTGAATTTAGATACATTGAAAATGCCACCAAGAAAGATCACATTCCTTTTCCTTTTATTTACAAATTTTGCTCTTGTAGGAAAGAAGTTTTTTTCATTTCTGGTTAGGTTTTATGGGTATAATCAATTCTAAATAGTCCTAGAGACCATAATAATACTACTTTCACCTGTCCATGAGGGGCCTTTTCCTACAGGTTCCTTCCATTTGGCTTGTGCAATTCCCTTACCACTTTCTATAGGGAGATATTTTGTATTTTCTCTGACCTTCTGCATGAAAGTCGAGATTTACGTGAATGACTTCACACCTTCTGGAGATGTTTTTCAAGAAGCTCTCTCCAACCCATGTTAGGTTTTGTAAATATGCATAAAGATGAATCTCTCCTTAATCCAAGTGCCAATATTTTGTGAATTCAAGAATCTTTCTAGGCCACTTCCTCTCTAAAGAAAGGATTTAGGTTGATCCCAGTAAAGTTTCCATTATTAGAAAAGTTCACGTCCCGCAAAAACAAAAAGATGCTAGGAGCCTTTTAGGATGTGTTAGGTACTATAGGATATTTATTAATGATTTCAAAAAAATTGATTCGCCTTTGTTTGTCAACTAAAAAGAGATTCAATTTTCTTTTGGACATACCTATGTCAAAAGACATTTGAAGAACTTAAAGATAGATTGACAACTACACTAGTCCTTAGGGGCCCAAATTAGGCCTTCTCTTTCCACATTCACAGAAATGCATAAAAAAAAGGAGTGTGGGAAGCATTGGGGAAGCTTAAAGGTCAATTTCCTTATTCCATATATTTCATTAGTAAAAAAATTTCCAAGGTTAAACTCAATTACATATTTATCGAAAAAGAACTTTTGTCTATTGTGCACTCTTTGAATAAATTCAGGGACTACAATACTGGATATCAGGTTTTTATGCACACTGATCATGTAGCCATTAAGTAATTGATGAATAAACCTAATGTAAATTCTCGAATATTATATGGCTATTGATGCTACAAATACTTGATATAACCATTGTTGATAAACCAAGGAAATAAAAAGTAGTTGTAGATTTCTTGTCTAGGCTAACCTTGTCTGAGGAAAATGAAGAGATGGTGTATGAAAAACTTCCTGATAAGAACCTCTTTTCCATATAATTATTGTCTCCATGGTTTTCTAATAAGAAAAATTTTTGGTCATTGGCCAATTTCCCCCTAATTGTCTTCAAAGGAAAAGAGCAAAAGTATCATGAAAAGTGCTCCTTATACTTGGATTTGGGGAAACCTCTTCAATTTTGGGCATGGTCAAATCATAAGGAGATATGTAAGAGAAGATGAGATCTATGAAATTCT
>APFE031376952.1:193019-211937 GCA_000404065.3 Pinus taeda
CCATTAAGTAATGTTTCCACTTTTTCACACTCTATACTAATGCATACAATTCTTTATCATATGTGGGATAGTTAACTACTGTAGAATTAAATGTCTCAGAATGATAACATATGGGTTTACCGTGCTGCATCAACAATGCTCCCATGGCATAGTTACTAGCATCTGTTTCAATCTCAAATGGTCTTTGAAAATCGGACAGTGCTAGTATTGGTGCTGTACTAATCTTTTCTTTCAAGGTGTCAAAGGCTTTCTGTTTTTTGCCTCCCCACTGAAACACCTTGTTCAATCCTGTTAAAGCTTGTAAGGGAGCTACAATAAGGAAAAGTTAGAAATAAAATTTCTCCAATATTGTGCTTCTCCTAAGAAGCTTCTAACTTCTGGAGCAGATTTGGTTTAGGCCAGTTTACAATGATTGCAACCTTAGAGTGATCTATCTTCAATTCGCCACGCCCTACTATATGTCCCAAATAATTCAAAGAAGTTTTGAAAAATTCACATTTTGAGAGTTTAACATAAAGATTTTCTCTTTTCAAAACATCTAGTGTCTACTTAACATGCTTTAAATGTTCTTCCCACGTTTTGCTAAATATAAGAATGTCATTCAGATATACAATAAAAAAATCATCAAGAAAAGGTCTGAGTACATCATTCATTACGCTCATGAAAGTAGCAGGAGAATTAGTTAAGCCGAAAGGAATAACCAGCCACTCATACGATCCCTGCTTTGTTTTGAAAGTGGTCTTCCATGCATCTTACTCTGCAACTCTAACCTGATGATAGCCACTATGCAAGTCTAACTTGGAAAAATAAACATCTTCTTTCAACTGATCTAATAGATCATCTATGCAAGGAAGGGGATACCGGTTTTTTATCGTTATCTTATTCAGTGCTCGGTAATCAATACACATTCTCCACGAGCCATCTTTATTTTTCACCAAAACAATTGGAGACCCACATGGTGATGTGCTAGGTCTGATGAACCCCTTCTCAAGCAGCTCCTGTACGTGCTTCTTGATTTCTGCATTCTCTAAAGCAGAAAACCTTTTATACCTGTGGTTGCAATTGTTGCTTCATCTCCTAAGTTTGACCCCAAATCCTTTTGAATAGTTGCAGAAGTCTTCTTCTTCTTGTCCTCAAACTCTTAGGTTTCAGCTCCGGATGTAGAATCCAACAGTGCTCATCATGATTCCCATCCTTCTTACAGTGAGTGCGTGAAGACTTGCTTTTCTGTATAGTGTTTGTCTTCCTCTCTTTCCATTTATGTTTTCTTTTCTCCTTATTTTTGCTTGCAATGGGTTTGGATGATCCCCCAACTTCTAGGTTCCCATTATTACCTCTAGCTTCTAGATGCGTAGCCTGAACAGATATCTCATCTATTCTAGTGGGATTAAACATGAGGATAGTGTGCCTCATGTAGCTGTGTAGACCACCTATATATTTCAGCAGAGTCTCAGGTGAGTCTAAAGAAATTCCTAGAATCAAAGCTCTTTTCGTAAATTCTTGGGTGTAAACTTGTACACTTTTCCCTTTTAGTTGTCGAAGAGTTTTCTAGCTCATAATGGCTTGCTGCATGTAGGCTAGTGGGTAGAATTGCTTTTTAATTGCAGAAACAAATTCACTCCAGAAAGAAAGAATCTTACCATGTTTCTTCATGTCAGCTTTTGTCGTTCCTTCCCACCATACCAAGGCAGTGCCTCTAAGGCATAGGCTGGCCAGCTAAATCTTACTCTTGTTTGAGTCAATGCTCTGCACTCTGCAATAAACATCAATTTGTCTGATCCAATTATCCAGCTTCTCTGCATTCAACTCTCCATCATATATTGGTAACTCAAATTTAACATCTGATTTAATCAAAGATGTCTTCTTTTTATTTTTAGGGCTATTAGGAAGCGTGAGAAATTTTTCTTCTTTCCCTTTGCCTTTAGAGTGGTAATGGAGGAGAGATTCTTCTACTCCTTTGTCTTGTTTGGAGTTTGATGAATCTTCATCTCTATCTTTCTTAAATTCCCTATACATTTCCTCCACCATGGATCTCATGGTCATAAAAGTATCCATGAACTAGGGGTTTGATTCCAAGGGATTTTCTTCTCACATTTTCCTCTAAGAATAGACTCTTCCAATTTCTGGGTTAGTTTCAGCCAATTCTCCTTTTCCTAATTTAAGCTTTGATCTAGTTAGCATTCAAAAACAAAATCCAGCACAAGCTTGTCTAACCTTAGTAACCTAGAGCTCTGATACCACTTGATCTGGAATTTATCCAGGGCAAAGAATTAAAGGTATTACAGACTCATGCATGGATGTGCCTATGTTACTTATGCAACAGATCGATAAGATTTCTAGAATACATAGACACTGAGGAAATCAAAGAAAACATAACATTCAAACATGTAAACAAAACAAGTTTAATAAGGAGTTCACCCAATGCTCATGGGCTACGTCTCCTGGTCTAGCCTTTCAGTGGTGGCCTCTCTATTATGTTTTCAAGCAGAGTTTTTACAACAGTGAGCTCGATTCAAGACTCAATTAAATAGAATGAAGTCAGTAGGAATGGATTGAATAGACTCTCCTTACTGGAACTCAACCTCTGAGGGTCATAGTAGGATGATAGGCCTATGCTGAGGAGTTTTCTTGAACCTCTCAAGTCTTCAATGGAGTACACAGACTCTCTGACTCTCTCTAGCTCTTTCTGGCTTGATGCTGCCTTCAGGTCAGCTTGGCTTCTACTCTCTGTTCTCTACTATTAGCTTCTTGCATCTAGCTAACTCTTGTCCGCCTCTCTGTGTTGTCTTCTTTTTGCTTTTGTGAGGTCATGGCTTTAAAGCCAATCTACTCTTTTCACTGTTCGTTTCTACTTCCTGGCATTCTGGTTTCCTTACCCCTATCCATTTGAATTCCTCTTCTTTATGTCATCATCATTAGGTAATGCCTTGTAGGGAGGTGGCCACCTGTTTCCCAACGAACTGGGTGTCAGATTCCTTGAATCATTTTTGATTGGCCATTAATTTTGTTTGCTTCAAGATCGCCCATGAATCATGAACCATTTGCCAACTCATGATCCATGGACTTCAAATCCTCTGTTATCTTGCTTTTTGACCTATCAGATTTGTTCAGTCATCCGGATGCATCTCCGCCGTTGATCTGGGTCCCCTAGATCCTACGATCGTCCTTCATATCAGGCAGACAAGTTGCACGGTGTTTACCCGTCCAATGCGGGCAGTTTTCTCTCTCATCCACCGGACGGGTGTCGCTCTATGTGTGGCATCGAGCGGGATTGAGTCAAAACTTCTTACCACCTTGAGGCCTTCCGATATCCTGCCGGTTTTGTGGAATCCCGCGCTATGGATCCAAATGCATTACTTTTCCAAATTTTATAGTGATTTCAGGTCTAGGTGCTTTGGGGATTTCCTTCACTGAGGGGGACACCCTGCGATACGCAATTAGTGCTTTAACGCTAATCGCGTATCAGGAACCACCCCATTTCTTGATTTGGCCTCTCGTTTCACCAATTTACGCCAACGCACGTTACCATGGGCCAATGGTCTACGAGCTTGACCGAGGGTCCTCGTTGCTTTGCTCTCACCACAACTACAACTGTTTACGAGGATTCCTTCTGATAGCTTTGATTTTTCTAAGACTTGAATCTTTTAGCATAATTTGAAATAGTCATGAAAGCTTAGAGAGTGTTTTAGGATCCAATTTAGATCATGATGTCTCTAGAAACATCAATATTCCGAAAACAGAGGGGAGTCACGAGGTTCGCAGACCAGCAATCGAGGATCCTGACATCACCACGCTACTGAAAATGAAACAAGTAAATATTGGTATGAAGGAGGAGCCGAAGTATGCCATGCTTGGGGACTACTGGGATGATGCCACAGTGGAGAAGGTCGTCGAATTACTGCAAGAATATCAAGATTTATTCTCGACTAAAATCACAGAGTTGAAAGGAATCCTCGGCGACCTGGGAATGATGAAGATAACCCTAAAGTCGGATGCAAAGCCAATCAAGTAGTGGCCTTATCGGTTGAATATAAAATATAAAGCAAAGGTCCGCGAAGAGTTGGACAAAATGCTTGCAACAAGAATAATTGAACGAGTGGAGGAGTCCGAATGGGTAAGTCTTATGGTTGTGTAGGAGAAAAAACAGAAAGGTGAAATTCACATTTGCATGGATCTTAGTAAGCTCAACGATGACTGTGTTAACGATCCATTTCCGACACCATTTACAGACGAGGTACTGGAAAATGTGGGTGGACAGGAAGCCTACTCCTTCACGGACGGTTTCTCAGGATACCACTAGATCAAGATTGTGCCAGAGGATAGGAGTAAAACAAATTTAACCACTGAATGGGGTTGGTTTCAGTACACGGTGATACCCTTTGGACTGAGGAACGCATTGGTGATATTCTCTTGCGTTGTGGTAGCTTCATTCAAGGAGTTTATACATAAGTTCTTGGAAGTATATCTTGATGATTGGACCGTTTTTGGGTTAGTGAAGAAATGTATCATGAGCTTACGGTTAATTCTGGATACTTGGCGACAACACCTGATTGCGCTAAATCTAAAGAAGTGTACTTTCCTCATCCCATTTTGGAACTTTCTCGGCCATGTGGTCTGTAAGCAAGGCCTGATGGTGCATTCAGTGAAGATTGTTATCATACTCAATCTGCAAGCACCACGAAGTGTCAAACAACTGCGCGCCACGCTGGGACACACTGGTTAGTATCGAAAGTTCATAAAATGCTATGCATAGATCACGACACCAATGGAACAGTTGTTGAAAAAGGACGCTAATTATTATTGGAATGAGGAATGCAACAAAAGCCTGGAAACACACAAGGAAAAGATGGCATCAGCTCCTATATTGGTCCTTCAAAAATGGGACATCGAATTTCACGTGCATGTTGACATGTTGTGCATCGCATTGGTTGCGGTACTCACACAGGAAGGAGCGGAGGGAATTGATCACCTGATCACATTTGCAAGTCGACATTTTTCCAAAGCTGAGAAGAGCTACTCCACTATTGAGCATGAGGGATTGGTGATGGTATACACGCTTCTGAAATACCACCACTATCTGCTCGGAGGACACTTTAAGATGTATACTGATCACTCTACACTCAAATACCTAGTGAATAAGCTTGTGTTGGGGAGGCGCATTTGTCGGTGGCTGCTATTATTTCAAGAATATGATTTCGAAGTCATCGTAAAGCCAAGACGGTTAAAAATAGGCCCAGATCACTTGTACTGGATTGAGAATGGTGAAGAGCCTACAAACCTAGAAGAAGGACTACCTGATGCACAACTTTATGCAGTGTTCGTTGTGGATGGCCATTTTGAGGATATAATCCACTTCTTAACCACAGGCACTACACCATAAGGATATTCGATTCAGCAGAAGAAAGAATTGGTGATACACGCAACTGACTTTACTATTATTGCAAGGCATCTCTACAAAATGCCCAATGACAAAATACTATAGAGATATGTACTTGAATTCAAGCAAGGACAGATCCTGGTGAAAACACATGGGGGGGATGCTAGAGGACATTATGTGAGCCGCGCCACAGCAGAGAATATTCTTCGAGCCGAAATATGGTGGCCAACCCTATATCAAGACTCGAAAGCATACTATCGGGCCTGCGACGTATGTCAACGGAACGGGGAACCATCGCAGAGGGATGAAATGCCGCTCAAGCCACAAATGACGCTGCAACTGTTTGAGAAATGGGTGATCAGTTTTGTGGGGCCTATCACACCTCCACGAAAAATGGGGCCGCACGATATCATCATCGTGACAGAATACTTGACCCGATGGGCAGAAGCACAATCGGTCAAAGACTGCATGACTGCTACAGCTGCGAAGTTCTTGTTCGAGAATGTGTTAATGCGATTTGGATGTCCAAAAATTCTAATGAGAAACCACGGAATGCATTTCCTAAATTAGACTATTAGCGCGCTCACTGAGGAATTTCAGATATACCATCAACAAAGTACGTCGTACCATATGTAAGCAAATGGGACTGTTGAAGCATTTAACAAAATTTTGGAGACTGCACTGACAAAGGTATGTAATACGCAGCGAAATGATTGGGATTTGCACATACCTATTGTGCTATGGGCATACCAAACAACGTGCAAGAAGTTGACCGGCCAGACACCTTTCCGGTTAGTCTATGGTCAGGAAGCAGTCATGCCAATGGAATACGTTGTACCTAGTTTACGGATAGCAGAGGCGACAGGCATGGCATATCATAGAGCTTTGGAAGAAAGGATCGTGCAACTAGAAGAACTTGAGGAGGAATGGTTTCTAGTAGGATTCCATCAGAAAGTACGAAAGCAATGTGAAAAAGCTTAGCATGATCGCCATATCAATATGCGCATGTTCAAGGAAAATGATCTAGTATTACTATACGACAGCAAGTTCCACAAATCCCTGGAAAACTCCGAATGCATTGGTTGGGACCCTATGTAGTCAAAGAATTCACAGATGGAGGCGCGGTCTAGCTTGCAAAGGTGAATGGAGAGCCCTTCCCAGGTAGATTCAATGGTAGTCGCCTAAAGCTCTACACGGGTGGGCCGACCACCTGACTAATCGACCGTAGGATAGTCTCACTGCTCTTGGTAGTTGAAAGAGAGCGCAGGATGTTAAAATAGTCTATGGGAGAGGTGTGCGATGATCAGGGGACGCGTAAAATTCATATGTCACAAGGGTCGCGGTTGCGCAGAAGGGGCTGCGCTACTGTGAGGACAAGTAGAGAGGTGACCATTGTTGACATTGTTCATGACAAGATGTTTGAGTTATGGCAAAAGGGAGCGGGCGGCGGGCAATTAAGAGATACGATATGAGCCAGATTTGCAACGATCTGCCACAGGCTTAACGTTATGGCACCAGAAAAGGAGGGAACCGCTGAATTTGAATTTCAGAACACTTATAAATCACAGGGGGACATCCACCGAATGATCTGTGATTTGAAGAAAAGTAGGCTATTATGCATTCCCATAGATATGGAACTTCTCATTAGTTTGTTAAAGGAGTAAGTTTGAGGGTTGTAATATGGCCACCAGAGAGTTCAACACTGACAGTAGGGGAAGTGCCGGAAATGCTTAGACACGAAGTAGAATTGGTTCAGATGTCGCTGCCTACCCCATGGGCTAGCCAGCGACCCATCAAAGATAAGGGAAAGACTGTAAATGTGGCGACGCATGATGAAATTGCAGTTAACATGTCATCTCTAATACACCTTAAAGATTGGGATCTCGCAAACAACAACAGTTTTCTTGCAAAATTACAACACAAGCTGTAGTAGACAGTGCGTAGTATACCCCAAATTGGAAACTTGTTGCGTTGGCATGAAGACTTCCCATATGCGTCACCCTAGCTTGAGCTAAAATCATATAAGGGGGTTCTCTCTGTTAACCGAGTAGGGTAGAATGAGCATCATCGGTTGCATGAAGTAGTGGAGGCAATGGAGCAAGAACTAGAAGACGCGCTGCATAAGACAAAGGGGGAGCAACAAAATGAAGTGCATCACTCACAAGAATGGTGGACCATGAAGCCTAGGTAGCGCGTATCACCGCACCGACAAGTAACTTGGAATGAGTCATGATGATTTTGTTGGGGGCCTGTTGGTAGTGGAGGCCCCGTGTAACGGTTTTGGGGCTTAGAGCCCGTGATTTAGGGTAACAATATTGTAAAATTTCCACAAAGTGCGTGGAGCACGAAATGTAATAGATCAAGTCAAAGGGTTGTCCACCTGAAAATAATATAAAATAATAGGAAGTGAGTCGGCTTGCCTATGGTATGTGGACCATGGAATGTATAAATAGAGCGAGGCTCTAAGGGTAGATGCAGTTTTTGGGGAGAGATCTATTGTGTAATGGGATTATGAAGAAAAGGGTCTCTGAGCGTCTCTAAGTCCAAGTCAAGGGGGTTGGGAGATAGATAGAGGCTCTGCAGCTGTGTGTGCAAAGGCCTGATAGAGTCCGTAGCTGTGTGCGTGGACCCCTGGTTGTATTGATGGAAGATAAATAAAGATAAGAATTTCTGAATCATTGTGTGCTTTCTCGTAAATCTATTTGTTGCCTATGTTCTAAATTTACACACTGTCTTTAAGAATTATGATTGCATGCACTGGGTTTTATTGTTAAATGTTTTCTTAAGGACCGTAAGACAAAGATCAGATCTGTAATAAACTCATTAATAAGAAAGTGTATAGCAACACAGAATGGTGTGAGGCCACAAAATGGTTCGCGACCCCTCTAAATGACATCCAGACATCCCAAGGGTGTGGAAACCTAATTCCAGCACCCTCCCATACTACCTCGGGTGAGAATTCAGTCTCTCCTCTGCGGATTGTTGCTGAAAGGGCTAGTAGTGTGGGATTTGTTCAGCTAAAACATTTCTAAACATGGGTCAGGCCCCAATAAGCCAAAAACAACCTGCTGTTGGATGAAGAGATTGATATCATTGCGATCTACTTCCAACTCCAAAGAGAATCATATTAATGGAAACAAAATGCAAATTATCATGAAATTAAAATGGAGATACTGAATACTGGTAAGAAATTATATTTACCTATTATAATGGCTGACATTTTTCGACCTCCTGTATCATGAGTACCTACAAAAAACGATCGTTTTTGGTAAGAGAATGCATACTTTGATGTGCCCAGACAAGAGTGCTAGTAGAAAGGAGGGACCATTGTTATCTTTATGGATTAAGAGAATTCAAGCATACCAGTAACGTTTCTAGGGCATATGTTTGAATGCGAGGTGCCATCGCGACAATAACAAAGAAACCTTGCTGGATTTGAAATGTTATAGATACATGTCCCATTACTTATTAGACAAGCACCACAACCTGTAGCTCTTCTCGTGTCAACATATTGTTTGAATTGGAAATCCTCTGCTAAGAATCTCTGATTGATATGCAGAGAACTAGTCTGTTTGATTAAGAATTAGTGAATTGGAAGTTGGAGATTGATTTGGCAAAAGCATTTCCCAGATTTTGGAGTAGGAAAATAGTACCAATCATCGCCACATAAACGCCACTTTCGAAACTTCTCCCATTTTATACTTTCATCACAGTGCTTCCAAAGCGTGAGATTGGCGTAACCAACGGCCATATGATACTAGAGGCCGGACAACCATAAATGAGAGTAGTTTCCAGAAAAATTGCAGTTTCCCTCCCACAAATTGTCCTTAACAATTGCGATACAATTAATTTTGGTATTATAGTCCAAGAAAGAGGCAAATATATAGTATTGTTGTCCACTTATATTAATAAGAGGATAGTTGCCCACATAATCACAACGGAGCTGAAACTGAGGGTCACCACAACCACTGTCATTTTTCCCAAGAGGATAGCTGAATCGAAAGTCCCCTCGTGTATTATCAGAAAGACAATCGTGGTAGTGATTGCCGAGACATGGTTTTGAAGAGCAGAGGAGGAGAAGGAAAAGATAAACAATGAGAGGCATTGCATTTGCAGGAAGAATATTATGTCTCTTCATGCCCAATTGTTATCCTTAGTTGGAGTCTAGAGATAGAAAATAAAATTCACAGGCGAGCTAAACCTATACAGAGGGAGAAAATAGCAAAAGACATATGAAGGGTCATTATGCAAATACATGAAAAAGAGGAAGGAGATGGAATTGTAAATAGCATGGAATCACTTTTGTTTACTTATTGTCCAAAATGACTTCTGGAAGATCATGACTTCAACCTAATCCTAACGAACAGATGGAGCCAGAGAGACTCTGGATGCCTCGAACTTAACTCTATTGCAGCGTGCCCTTTTGGAAATATTGTGAAATTGGATGGAAAGTACAAGTTTAAACAATTTGTTAGAAAGATTTCAAAATATTTCTAGAATTTGTAATCAAGATATAAGGTCAACATAACGAAAAGGGAAAGAACATGGAATTTCCGTGCATAAGGTTTAAAATATGTAACACCAAAATCTGAAATCGAATTAAGGATGTCCATGAACATGGAGGAAACCAAATGGAATTGCGGTGAAATTGGTACTACGATGAGTTTAGGATGAGTTTGGACGCTAATCCTCTTTGAGTATCTTTTCCAAATTGGTGTTGTGGACAATTTATGATAATGAGTAAAATATGGTAGGAAAAGAAGGAAGTGGTTTAGCTTTGCAAAGAGATCATTCATTTGCAAATTATTGTTTTTATCTTGCAAAAGGAAAATGCAATATTTAAGAATCGTTTCTAGAGCATTTTCATTGAGAAAATCAAGAAGGTTGATGATCTTTAGTCAATCATAAGTAAGTATTTCTAGTCAATTATGAGTAAGTATTTCTAAAATATTGTAGACAAGTTTTAGGAAAAGATTGATCACTTTAATGATTTGGAGAAGGAATTTGTGTCTTTGTCTCACTCAGAAGATGAAATTTTTAGGAAGCAAATTTGCAAGTTGGAGGAGAAAACTAGTCAATGAGTTATGGAGGTTTGTTATTTTAAAGCCTCGATGGAACTGCTTCATGAAGAACTATATCAAAATCTTAAACAAGATTATGATGCCTTGTCACAATAGCTTGTTAAGAAGGATGAGGTCATTCAAGATTTGCAAGAGTGCAAACAACACCTTGAATTAGAAGTTATTCACCTTTAGAATTCTTAGAAGGAGAATACTATTGTCGAATTGTCATGTGCAATTTTTAGGAAGCAAGTTTGCAAGTTGGAGGAGAAAAGTAGTCAACGAGTTATGGAGGTTTGCTATTTTAAAACCTCGATGGAACTACTTCATGAAGAACTATATCAAAATCTTAAACAATATTACAATGGCTTGTCACAATAGCTTGTTAAGAAGGATGAGGTCATTCAATACTTGCAAGAGTGCAAACAACACCTTGAATTAGAAGTCAGCCACCTTTAGAATGCTTAGAAGGAGAATACTATTGTCGAATTTTCACGTGCAATTTTTAGGAAGCAAATTTGCAAGTTGGAGGAGAAAAATAGTCAACAAGTTATGGAGGTTTGATATTTTAAAGCCTCGATGGAACTGCTTCATGAAGAACTATATCAAAATCTTAAACAAGATTATGATACCTTGTCACAATAACTTGTTAAGAAGGATGAGGTCATTCAAAAATTGCAAGAGTACAAACAACACCTTGGTTTGTTCACATGTTGTGGCTAAAAGAGTTTAATTTCACTGACCTGAGTGGTCAAAAGTCAGTTTTGGTAGAGAGGGTTGGATATCTCGAAGAGTAGCTTTACTTCATTATTGTAATAATTAGAAAATTGTCTTATTTTAGACTAAGTGATAAGTTGCTAGCATAGGTGTGTAACAGAGCCTAAAAATAGAGATTTGATTGTTAGATTGATTAAAATAGAGATCGAGTTGTTAGTATGGTTAGAATAGGATTTGACTCACAAAAGAGAAGAAAATGTAATGGAAAACGATTAGCTGAGATGATTGACAATTGAGTGAGATGCGAGAGTTTGAGTGATAGATAGGGTCTTGAGATTGAGACAGAGATCTAATGAATTGTTATAATTGAGCTGAGAGGGCCAAGACTTTGTAACTTCTATTATATTGAATAAATTGATTTAGTGTGCATCTGTGTGTTATTCCTGGTGTAGAATCTCGTTTATCTCTGTGTATCTGCGTTTTAAAGCTTAACCAGGTATTTCCTCTGTTTTCACACTGTAACAGTAAATCTGAGTGTTTATGTGTTTTTCACTAAATCGCGGTCGTTTAGCGTTAAGGGGTAATCTTGGAATTAAGCGTTAAAACATTGATTAAGAACTTTATTTAAGTTTGCCTTAATGCACGTGGTTATATTGGAAAAGCAGGTTTTAATCAGCGAAGGTGGTTATTGGTCGAAGGAAAAGATGTAAGTGGTAAATTGGAGTAGTCACTCGATTCCATTAACCAAGTGACACGTAGCACTTAGGTGGAGAGAGAAAACCACCTTATCGAGTGGGTAATCTCTGTGCAAGTGGCTCACCCAATATTGCTATTAGCCGTTGGATCAGTACCATTTGGATCAACAGTGGAGGAAGACCGGATAGTTTTGTTGATCGGGTTGAATGACGACTGTTAGATCTGGGAGAGGAGATGAACAACATAGTGTGATCACCAAATTGTTTTGGTTGATCAGGTTGTGTGAGGACTATTAGATCTGGAAAGAGGAGATCAATGGTGTAGAGTGAAGCACTATTTATAAAGGGAATGTCAACATGGGACCGACATATTTAAGGGAAAAATGGGACCCTCAATGTATAGTAAGCCACGTACAAAATCCGCTTGAACGCATCTGATTGGTTATAAAGTAACCAATAGTCTATTTTTAAGACTACCACCTTGTTTTCATCAGCCTCCTGCGTCATTTTGGTATCAGAGCACAAAGATTGAGTTTGACTGCAGTAAACATGCCACCGAGGAGAGGAGCTGACATAAGTTGAGGAAGACCTGAAGCAAATGCAGTTCTGCTGGAGGAGATCTAGAGTTTGTGTAAAAGGATGGACATAATTGAGATTGCTCAGAGGAGAATACCTGATGAAGGAGTTGACAGTGCTGCAGAAGAATCTTCTGAGGAAGAAGAAGAAAAGGAAAATGAAACTACAAAAGTTATCAAGATGTTGGCTAAAGTAGGTGGAAAACCAAAGGTGGAAATTGTTATGAAACCAGCTCAAGAAAAGATAGAAAAGATAGATCAACGCCTTAGAATTCAGCCTCTTCGAGGGGGCAACCTCCTTTACATTACATAAGTGAACAATTCTTGGATGATTCAAATGAAAAACCTCCTTTCTATATATAGGAGTCTAAGGAGTCACAATATAACCCATCCGACCTAACAATAATAATATAAAGCCACAAAAATAACAATAGAGGGATTCTATGAGGCACAGTAATAACAATATTAATAAGGGGTATAACTACAATAGTAATGGGGTAGTCACTAGTATTTTAGGAACCCAATAGAAATTCCTGAGCATGTAGGGATTCTTAATGCAGAAGAGCTAATGGATTGGATCCGTTCATTGGACAAATATATTGACTATGAGGAGGCTGATGACAAAAATAAGGTGAAATTTGTAGTTACCAGATTGAAGGGTCATGTAGTTATGTGGTGGGATAAACTACAAACATCCAAAACAAGAAAGGGAAAGTCCAAGATCAAGCAATGGGATAAAATGGTGAGTAAAATGAAAGCTAAGTTTATGCCAAAATATTATCAGTTAAATCTTTTCAAAGAGTTACAGAATCTAAGGCAAAAAGGAATGTTTGTTAAAGAATATACAAAATAGTTTTATAGATTGAGTATTAGAGCAGGACATGCAGAGGATGACATGGATAAGGTAGCCAAATATATCAATGGTTTAAGATATGACATAAAGGATGAAATCAGCTTGCTGAGTCTGAAGACTATTGAAGATGTCTATTAAGTAGGTTTGAAGGAAGAAGAGAAGATCTTGAGAAAACAAAATCAGAGGAATAGAGGGAAAAGTTCAGTAAGAGGTAGAGGAACTACTAGACCAAGGGTTCAACAACATCAGAATGAAGTAGAAAGTTCAAGTAGTAGACCACCACAGAGGGGAGATTTTAATAGAGGAATATTTGCACCCAGAGGAAGAGGTTGAAGAAGAGATAGTTGGTGTTACACATGTCGAGAATGGGGACATGGATCATGGGACTATCCTCATAATAGAACAACAAGTCAGAGGAATGTGAATGTGGCTAAAGCAAAGGAAGAAAAAACTCAAATTACAGACAAGGAAGAATCCCTTGAAGTAGGAGAATCCTTGATGTTGAAAAGGGTATTGCTTAAGGCAGAGAAAGAGACTGGAGAACTAGCTTAGAGGAAGAGTTTATTTAGAATGACATGCAAATCCAAAGGTAAATGTTTTAAAGTGATAATTGATAGTGGAAGCACTAATAACCTTGTTTCTACAGAGATGGTGGACAAGCTAGGATTAGTGAAGGCAGTACACCCTACTCCTTAGGAAGTGTCATGGTTGAAAGGACAACAGATTATTGTGACAGAACAATGCAAGGTAGAGATACAGATTGGTACTTATAAATATGTGATATTGTGTGATGTAATGCCAATGGATGTATGCCATGTATTGCTGGGAAGACCTTGGTAGTTTGATCGGAAAGCTATTCATGATGGAAGGAAAAGAACTTATACTCTAGAGAAGGATGGAAATAAACATACATTGCTGCCATTGAAGGATGAAGCTGACAAAGGAGCACCTAGAGATAGTGTTATTTTGATGAGTGGGAAGGAGATGTTGCAAGAGGTTGGAAAAGGTGAAGAAATGCATTCTGCTATCATAGGGAGACCTAAGGTACTTTTGACTTCCACAAACTTAGATGATTTACCTGAAGACATCAGAACTCTATTGAATTATTTTGCTGATATTATTGTGGATGAGTTTCCAAATGCATTTCCACCAATCAGGAGTATTAGTCATCATATTGATCTAATACCAAGAGCAAGTTTTCCAAACAAAGCAGCATACATATTAACTCCTCAAGAGAATGTAGAAATTGGAAGACAAGTGCAAGAAATGATGGATAAGGGACTAATAAGAGAGAGTCTTAGTCCATGTGTTGTACCAACAGTACTTAGTCCAAAGAAAGGAGGTGAATGGTGTATGTGTACAGATTCCAAAGCTATAAACAAGATCACTATCAGATATAGATTTCCTTTACCATGCATGGATGATTTGATGGATTGTTTGAGTGGGTCAAAGTATTTTACTAAAATAGATCTGAAGAGTGGATATCATCAAATAAGAATTAGAGAAGGAGATGAATGGAAGACTCCATTTAAAACAAACAATGGGTTGTATGAGTGGTTAGTAATGCCTTTTGGACTCACTAATGCACCTAGCACATTCATGAGATTGATGAATGAAGTCTTGAAGGAATATGCAGGAAATTTTGTTATTGTTTATCTTGATGATATTCTAGTCTTTAGTAGAAGTAAATAAGAACATCTAGAGCATCTTAAATTGGTTTTAAGAACTCTGCAAAAAGAGAAACTACTGATAAATCTGAAGAAATGTAGTTTCATGAAAGAATGATTAATTTACTTGGGATTTGTAGTTTCTAAAGAAGGATTGAAAACGGATCTAGAGAAAGTCCAAGCATTTTGGAACTGGCCTATTCCAAGGAATATATTTGAGGTAAGAAGTTTTCATGGTCTTGCAAGTTTTTATAGGAAATTTACCAGAGGTTTTAGTCATATTTGTGCACCAATTCTTGAAACAATCAAGGAGACTAATTAGCCATTCAAGTGGATAGAAGTAGCAGATAATAATTTTAAGTTGCTGAAGAGGAAAATCACAGAGAAACCAACTTTAGCTTTACCTAATTTTGAAAAAGTATTTCAAGTTGAAACAGATGCTAGTGGAGCTACAATTGGAGTAGTTTTGATTCAGGGACAGAGACCAATAGCATACTTGAGTGAGAAATTAAATGAAGCTAAGAAGAAGTATTCTTCTTATGATAAATAACTTTATGCTATTGTACAAGCCTTAAGAAAATGGAGACATTATTTGCTACCAAAGGAGTTTATATTGTATTCTGACAATCATGCATTACAGTTCATAAACAACTAGCCAAAATTGAACCAGAACCATGCCAAGTGGGTAGAGTTTTTGCAGAGCTTTACTTTTTTGATAAAACATACAAGTGGTAAGTTGAACAAAGTTGTTGATTCTTTAAGAAGGGTAAATTTCATTGCACAAGAATTAAAAGTTGGTGTTGCAGGATTTGAAGAAATGGTTGAAATGTATAAAGATGTTGCAGAGTCCAAAGATATTTATACAACAACACAAAATCCAATAGTTCATAATAGAAGTCAGTGGTCAGATTATCTTATCCAAAGAGGTTTATTGTTTAAAGGCAACAAGTTGTGCATTCCCAAATGTTCTATGTGGGAAAAAATAATGAAGGAAAAACACAGTGGAGGATTATCTGGTCACTTTGGACAAGACAAAACCTTTGCTCAAGTAAATGCTTTTTACTATTGGCCAAAGATGCAGACTGATGTTAAGAGATTTTTTGAGAAGTGCAGGATATGTCGGCATGCTAAAGGGAGAAGCTAGAATACAAGATTGTACCAACCATTACCAATACCAGATCGACCATGGGATGCAGTTAGAATGGATTTTGTTTTGGGGTTACCTAAAACTCAAAGGGGGAATGATTCCATTTATGTTGTGGTAGATAGGTTTTCCAAGATGGCACATTTCACTGCATGTAAGAAGACTAGTGATGCAACACATCTTGCTAATCTATTTTTTTTCAGAAATTGTAAGATTACATGGATTGCTCGTAAGTATTGTGTCTGATAGAGATACAAAGTTTGTAGGTCATTTATGGAGAACTCTTTGGAAGAAAATAGGAGCTAACCTCAGTTTCGGTTCATCATACCATCCTCAAGCAGATGGATAAACCGAAGTGGTAAATAGAGGCTTGGGGAGCATATTGAGAAGTTTAGTGTATCAAAATCCTAAGCAGTGGGATTTATCACTAGCTTAGGCTGAGCTTGCTTATAATGACACTCCAAACCGAAGTACTAGAATGAGTCCATTTCATATTGTTTTTGGGATGAATCCAAGATGTGTATATGAGCTCATAAATTTGGGTAAACAGGAGACAAGAAGTGCAAACACTAAAGAGTTTACAAAGCAGATGCAGAGACTACAAGGAGATGTAAAAGGAAGATTGCAGGAAAGTAGTGGCAAATAGAAATAGAGAGATGATATGAAAAGAAGAGAGAAATAATTCCAAGTGGGAGATTTAGTGATGGTGTATTTGAGAAAAGAAGGATTTCCTGATAAGAATTACAATAAACTAAAAATGAAAAAGATATGACCATGTAGAATTGTAAGAAAGTTTTCAACTAATGCTTATTAAATTGAATTGCTAGAAGGGATTGGAATATCACCTATCTTCAATATTGTAGATCTGTATCTATACAAAGATTTAGAGACAGAGCTATAGGAGGAAACTACAGAAGATGAAGTTCAAACTTTGAACTAGGAAGGACAAATGCCAAAGATAGTGAAGAAAGAGGTGGAAGTTGTTTTGGAGAAAAGAGTATCCAAAAGAACCAGAGGACAGGTTTATTTTAAATATCTAGTCAAATGGAAAGGACAACCATTGGAGGATGCTAGTTGGTTGAAAACACCAGAGTTGCAGAAGTATGGAGTAAACCCTAAAAGTTTGAGGGGTGATTCTTTTCTTCCCTGAGAGTCTAATGCAGGAGCATCTGGACTTAGCTAGCAATGTGGTGGTTTTTTCACATGTTGTGGCTAAAAGAGTTGAATCTCACTGACCTGAGTGGTCAAAAGTCAGTTTTGGTAGAGAGGGTTGGATCTCTTGAAGATGAGCTTTACTTCATTATTGTAATAATCAGAAAATTGTCTTATTTTAGACCAAGGGATAAGTTGTTAGCATAGGTGTGTAACAGAGCTTAAAAATAGAGATTTGATTGTTATATTGACTAAAATAGAGATTGAGTTGTTAGTATAGTTAGAATAGGATTTGACTCATAAAAGAGAAGAAAACGTAATGGAAAAGGATTAGCTGAGATGATTGAGAATTGAGTGAGATGCGAGAGTTTGAGTGATAGATAGGGTTTTGAGATTGAGACATAGGTCTAATGAATTTCTATAATTGAGCCGAGAGGACCAAGACTCTGTAACTTCTATTATATTGAATAAATTGATTTAGTGTGCATCTATGTGTTATTCATGGTGTAGACTCTCGTTTATCTCTGTGTATCCACATTCTCAAGCTTAACCGGGTATTTTCTCTGTTTTCACATTTTAACAGTAAATCTAAGTGTTTATGTGTTTTTCACTAAATCGCAGTCATTTAGGATCAAGGGGTAATCTTGGAATTAAGCATTAAAACATTGATTAAGCACTTTTTTTAAGTTTGCTTTAATGCATGTGGTTATATTGGAAAAGCGGGTTTTAATCAACAAAGGTGGTTATCGAGCGAAGGAAAAGCTATAAGTGGTAAATTGGGATAGTCACCCGATCCCATTAACCAAGCGACACGTAGCACTTGGGTGGAGAGAGAAAACCGCTTTATCAAATGGGTAATGTCCATGCAAGAGGCTCACCTGATATTGCTATTAGCCATTGGATCAGGAGCGTTTGGATCAATGATGGAGGAAGACCGGATAGTTTTGCTGATCAAGTTGATTGACGATTGTTAGATTTAGAGAGAGGAGATCCACGGCGTAGAGTGATCACCGAATTGTTTTAGTTTATCAGGTTGTGTGAGGACTGTTAAATCTGGAAAGAGGAGATCAACGACGTAGAGTGAAGCACTATTTATAAAGGGAAAGTCAACGTGGGACCCACATATTTAAGGGAAAAATGGGACCCTCAGTGTATGTAAGGCACGTACAAAATCTGCTTGAACACATCTGATTGGCTATAAAGTAACCAATAGTTTATTTTTAAGACTACCACCTTGTTTTCATTAGCCTCCTGCATCACACACTCACCTAATGATGTTGATAATGGTTCTTTTGTTTCACTTAGCTTTGAAAAATACACCATCAGTATTCGGTCTCGTTTGCTAAGAAAAATGGGATATACCATAGGAGGATCTGGGAAGAATGGATAGGGCATCGTTTAACCCTACATTGTAGATATCAAGCACATGTTTTGGACATGATCTTGTTGCTACCCCATTACCTACATCCAGCTTTGTTGAGACTAGAGAATTGCCATTTGTTGGTAGAGGAATTTAGACTAAGGTGTTGGAAGAATATTCTCATGGTATTGTGATAAATTGTTAGGGTCCCACCCTAACCCCCTTATTCATGTCATGGGATCATGTCATAGTCAAGAGTCAATAAAGCCCATATTAATATTTGTAAGTGGTTAACCCGCAATTAATGAAGGGACCACA
>APFE031376964.1:15009-44384 GCA_000404065.3 Pinus taeda
CTCTGGAACAAGTTCTGACATGTGTTTGGAATATCTTCTTGGCTGTTGATGCCCATTGCCAAGAAGCGATCCATCCAAGATGAATCTTTGTTCTTGTAGGACGTTTGTTGTTGAAGCATCTATGTGAAGAATGGGTGGTTTTATGACAATGCTTACATGGATGAAGATCAAAACAGTGATCTTTCAAATGGCCAACTCGGTCACAGTGTTGGCATTTCACAACCTGTTGTTGTTGTTGTTGTTGTTGCTGTGGAAGAGAGGTAGAGTCTGGAATAGCTGGAGCTGAACTATCATGAAGAGCAGGTGAACTGTCATGAATGAATCCAGCACTCTGAAACTGAATGGGCCTGGCGTATTCTGGAATATGAAAGGACAAGTCCTTGTCATATCCAAGACCAGTTCTGTGCTTGTTGTGGACAAACTGTTCCCAAGGTCTGATGATGGGCTTGGGAAGTGCATACTGAACTTCTGCATCTGTATGTAACCTTGCTGCTTTGTTTGGTACTAAATCTGAATGAACTGTAACATTATTAACATGCTGCTGATGGGTGGTTGTCTCAATGTTCTGAACAAAAACAGTTTCAGAATGGTGTCTATTTTGATGTAGCTCTTCTTGTTGTATCTGTGATTCAAGCTAAAAAAAATCAATCTTTTCCTGTGCATTTTGTAGACATATCTGAATTTCTGAGAGAAAATCCTTGCTGATTTTGACTGTATTATTCATAGTAGAGAGTATTAGATTGTCCACTAACTTTAATATTGCACTAATTGGAGCCATTTTTAATCCTCAAAAAATAGTGAAACAATGAGGAAAAGTGACCCAGGTCTAGGCCTGCAATACCCAGGATTATTAATATCTAAAACATAGAAGAATGCATCCCAGCATTTACCGAATCAAAAAACTTCAATCACTGGCCAATTCACACTTTCCCATTTCAACCTGCGGAAGCTTTCCAATATATGTTCAAAATCATTCAATATTATCAATCTCGATCCACTCACCTTCAGGCAAAAACAATACTCAAATGCTTCCTAAACCATGCCAATATTCACATGAGATTATACACATCATCCCAAACTTTCACCATACTTCCATGATTAACTCACATACTTTCATCATAACTTATTCCTATTTCATAGGGATTTTATAAAACCCAAATCACAAATCTTAAAACATAACTTTATACAAAAGTTCATTTCCAATCCATGAGTATAGACTTTCATACTCATTATTCAATTCATAAATCATGCACCTTTTACTTTAACGCACTCAATTCAGTACATGGAAAGTATGAAAACCCAAACTTTGATGTGCGCCCTTGCCCTTTTGAAATCACTTCATATCCAGTGTATGCATGAAATAGTGCCAAAAGAAAAGCTGCTTCAACAGGTTGTATTTACCTGGCTGAAAGAAAAGTGCATCTCATCCAATATGGAAGATGCTTTTAGAGATGAGAATAAACAAGTAATAGGCTCTCCAGAAGGATTTCTATCTTCAAAGGCTGCTACAACAGTGGGCCAGAGTGGACAAAGTTCCAGTAGACAGGATTGTTGTAAGATGATGTGCAAGAGGTCACATGTAGCGACAAATAATCATGTCGATAATCATGCTGATGTTGTGGTTCTATTTCCAATTGACGAGATAATACACTGGCATAATGCAATCAGAAAGGAATCAAAGGAAATTGCAAAGGAGGCACGACAAATACAATTTTCAGGAGATTTTTTCGAATTTGTCCTCATTTAATGACCGTTTACAGTTCCTTGCAAAAGTTTGCATTTTTCATAGTATTGCAGAGGACAAAGTTGTTTTCCCAACATCAGTGCCCTAAAAACACTCTCTCACCAGTCCAAGAGACATAATTAGCACTTCGCCCTATGAAGTGACTTCACTTGTCGTTGTCAGAATATACAAATGCCTTGAGTCTTTCACTAGATTTATAACCAGGCTGTGAATTTATTGGTTCAACTAAAAAACACCATTTTCTATAAGAAATTCTATGACATAGATAAATCAAAATAATTCTTGACTGTAAATTTCCATTGTATATGATTATTTGCTATAGAATATTCTAGAACGAGGTCGAAACAATTCATCCAACGCCATTTGGCATGTGAATCTATGGAACTCAGGAATAATTGATCCCACACAATGAGAGGATGCAAATTATCAGTCAGTTACCGGTGCTTTCATTGACCATCCACCTGAAATAATTTCTTAGCAGCCAACATTTCCAGCAATGACTCACTGTAGTTCGAACCTGGCACAATTGCTGGAGATAACAAAATCAATGAACCACAAATGTTTGAACCATTCACTACTCCATTTAATGTAATAATAGACGGGAATGCATCGAAATGTTGCTTCATGAAAGAAAGTCAACCAAGCATACGTAGTGTGTATTATCAGAGATTTAATGCACTGTTTCAATGAATTTCACAAGAACTTTCAATGCATTCACAACTAGTGTACACACTTGTATTCCTGGATAACAAGCGTATGCATAGACGATGAAGTGTCAGCAAGAATGAGTTTGAACGTAGACTGAGAAGCCGCCAGCAGTGCTACCCTCGGTGGTAAGGCCTACTCCATGGACGCCGGCCTCCAGGTACACGGGAAATGTGCAGTTCAACACTGGTATGAACTTATTTGAAACAGCAGTGAACGTATTTGTTTGAAATAGCATTCAAAACGTTCATAACCAGCGTTTCAAAATTTTCATAACCAGCGTATGTCAATTCAATAGCGTAACGCCATACCATGTCAGCCCACAACGCGCCATCAACACGATTTCATTTCAATTCAGCGCAGTTAAACGCATCATCATAGAGGACAGAGGACAGAGGCGTTCAGTGGATTAGTTGAGAATGACAGAGGACAGCGCTCAGTGGACAGTGGCAGAGCAGCGCTGGAAGGACAGAGGCGGTGGTCAGAACAGCTTGGACAGCGCTGGTCAAGGAATAATGCACAGAGAATAATGGACAACACTTCTTTTAGGAACGTTCATGGGCAGTGAGGCAGAGAAACGTTCAAGTGAATATGGCAGAAATAAACTGCACAAAAAGGCCATAAACAAATGGCTCAAATTAATTATGCAGGGCAGGAATACGCCTGCTCTGATACCATGTTAAACACACATGGGGAGCAAGAACAAATAGGAAAGATAAATCATGCAGTACGATTTTTATTCACAAATGATATACATTTATAGTACATTATGTGACCGTTGGGATTCACATCCCAAGGTCTCTTGGACTCCTTTTGTCCATTCAGCTTCCACACTAACCCATTTAGGATTAGGTGTCCAACAAATAGCTTGTATCGCTTGGAAATTTGATGATAAATGGTTGTTTTACAAGGTTCATATTACTGCAACATTTAATAAATAATCATTTAATCATTAACTCCATAAGGCACTAGTACATTAATTTCTAAAATCAATTAGGTGTTGTGTCTCCCAACCCAACTGGTCCACAGTTGGTCTTCATTCATCCCATAGGGTCTACCCCCCTAGCCTCGGGAGACGACTTAAACAGAGAGATCGGGTATCAGGGTGACAGCCCCTGGTCTAAGTGTTGTTGTGACAATCTATGCGACAACACAGTGAATATACGTCAGAGAATATAGTGAAGATTAATAGAGCCAAGGAGGGACAGTGCCACAGCTGGAGGAGATTGACACAAAGGGGCAGTGCAGAAACTAGAGGAGGTTGACGCAGAAGTGTTGGGAGATAAGCAGAGATCAGTGCCAGGAATCACTGTGGGTGATTGGCAGGAGAAATCTCGAATTCTCAGCAACAGAAGCAACAGCATCCCAGGTTGTCGCAATCAGAGGGAGTCTCCATGCATAAGTCACGTAGAGGCTACGTAGGTCACACAGAGACTGCGCAGTGGGTCATATAGGCTCTGGGGACAGGATAAAATCTCCAGAATCAGTGTGAGAAAATTCTTAGTTATCTTCTCTAAGTGGATTGCCATTTTCTCTGGGGCATCCAGATTGTATTCAGATATTTACTGGCAATAATAGAAACCCTCAAATCTGCTACACCGGTTTTCCCACATTGGGTTTTTCCAGGGACGATTGTCCGAAAACAATTGTGTCAATGTGATTGTTCATATGTTGATGTTTCTCTTGCCTTTTAATTTTTAGTTCTTAATTCTGTGAAGTCTGCAGTTGAATTTATCTTGATATTTACTGAAGCATTGGTGAATAACTTATTATAAATTAGGAGAAATAAATCAATTGCTACAGCAAATTTTCACATCCCACTGCCTAGAGAACCCATTCAAGGCCACTCACACTAGTTCATCATCGCTTGGCTTATCTCCTACTGCAGCCAACTCATCCCTGGCAAGAAGAACTCTGTTAAGATAGGAAACCACGTCTTCACCCTTGAGCATTTTAATTGTCCTCAACTTTTCTCTGAGAATCAATTTCTTGTTTTTCATAGACTTCTAATTACAATTGCGTTACACATCTCTTTCGTTGTGTCCTTCTCCACGATATGAGGAACTATATGGTCCTTGACACCATCAAGGATAATCCTATTGGCTTTGGCATTCTCTTTTCTATAGGTTGTCCACTGTTGTGGATCTGTCGAGACATGTTAATTTTAGGTATGTTCTATGCTAATAGCAAATTTACTTCAATTTTCCATATTAGCTCAATATCAATTCCAAATTAGCAATCACATTTAGCATGATAGTAAAATGTAGATAGAACATAAACATATATCGCAAGAGACAAGCCAAGACAAGAGGACACAAGATGTGGCGCCAGCCAGGGACAAACCCCAATGTGGGGAAACCCTTGATCAATTTTTCTTATGTTCTTCAATAGTTCAGCAAAGAGAGAGATAGTACATATACATCAGAAGTCAACATCTTGACTTATCAAAATAAGAGCAGAGATCTTCTCTAAGAAGATGTCACATGAGGTAGCTGATCTGGACATAGGTGATTCCATCACCTTGTTATACCTATCACTGTGCTGCAGCATCATACCATGTCCATCATCACTATGTTGCACCATGTTGCACCATCACCATGTCCATCATCACTGTGTTGCACCATGTTGTATCATCACCATGTCCATCATCACTGTGTTGCACCATCACCATGTCCATCATCACTGTGTTGCACCATCACTGAGTTGTACCTCATCATGTTGTACCCAACACACTACTCTTCATCATCATGATGTACTATTCATCATGCTACACTATGCATCACTGCGTTGCACCACTGTCATTGTGCACTATGTTGCACCATTCACACTGTTGTACCCATCATTGTGCACTATGTTGCACCATTCCATCATTGTGCACTATGATGCACCATCATACTATTGTACCCATCATTGTGCACTATGCTACACCATTCCATCACTGTGCACTATGTTGCACCATCATACTGTTTTACCTATCATTGTGCACTATGTTGCACCACTCCATCACATCATGTTGCACCCCTTTACATCATGATGCAGCATTCATCATCATGTTGTCTTCAAACTAAGATAGCAGCACCAAGGTAGTCCTAGCTATAGTGTTATGGCCTGCGGCCTAGCACATAGCAATGCTAAAGAGAATGTCTTCGAAACTTTACTTTCATCAAACCATCAAAGAGTGCAGACATATATATCACCGATATATAAGCAAATCCATATACTGTCCTCGTCTGAAGTCATTACTCCAAGGGATTGTATGTAGGATTGTTGTAGATAACATCCTCACATAACAACGTATTAGATTTAGGCTTCCATAACAGCGTATAGGAATTAGGCTTCCATTCCATGTCAGCGTATAGGATTTAGGCTTCCATAACAGCGTATAGGAATTAGGCTTCCATTCCGTGACAACGTATAGGATTTAGGCTTACATAATAGCGTATAGGAATTAGGCTTCCATTCCATGATAGCGTAAAGGATTTAGGCTTCCATTAGGACAGTGTATACTCTTAGTGACTTTTCCTTCCACCAAAACCCAAACGAGTGGAGAGGAAAAGATCACATGAGATGAGTGACAAATGACTTGCAAGCCACCTCCTTTTATAGTAAAATGTTGGGGATAGATGGGGGCAATTTGGTTGCTCGCTGACCTTGACGAATTGTCCCATGACACAAATAAATTCATATCTCCATGAATACTTATCGAAATCGAATGATCTTTAGATGAATCTTACACCTCTCGATGAGAGGAATCCAAGAAAAATATCAGCTGCCATGAATAAGTAGACCCACATGGAGTTTGGCCCTAGTTGCCAATTTTAACACTCCCTCTCAACTAGGGAGAGCTCCATATATCCATCTGCCAAACTATACTATCTCTACCATCAGTGCCCTGCTCTGCTATGTTGAACTAAGAGGAAGAAGAAGTGATCGAGAATGTATCATACCATCCTCTACTGACCCAAAGTCAGTCCCATATAAAAGAGAGTGTCTTATACCACTCTTATTGATCCGAAATGAGTTCCAAATAAAGAGAGTGTATCATACCACTCTTACTTATCCGAAATCAGTTCCAAAATAGAGTGAGTTATATCACTCTTACCGACCCGAAGTCAGTTCCAATTGATCCCATATCAATATCATCATAGCATAGGGAGTACGGTAGTAACACGATGCGTCCATCGGTACTACTATGGTCCCTATCCTCGTTTCCCTACTCATTCACCAGATGAGAGGTACTTCCCATGAGTCCCAGACTGCATGAGTTGGATGTCTCGGCAGGAGAAGGATGAACCACTCATCCGCCTACATGTCACCAAGGGTATCCCAGGGGAAGGCTGAACAACTCACCCTGTACACAACAAATCACTAGGGGAAGGATGAAACACTCACCCTATGACTGTGTCTCGGCAGGAGAAGGATGAACCACTCATCCTGCCTACATAGCAGACCACTAAGGGAAGGTTGAACCACTCACCCTATGATTGCTCATCGCTCCAAGATGTCCCCCAAGCCCCCCGGAGCTCCCAGAGCTCAAGGTCCCTATCATACAAGACCCTTAGGAGAGAGTTTCTCCACGACTCCTAGTCATTCTCGGAAAGTCAAGAATTTGACCTTTCCCAAGGGCTTCGATAGAATATCGGCGACCTGCATATCAGTCCCAATGCGATGGAGCCTTCTTGCTCGATGTACCATATCCCAGATTAAGTGATACCTAATGTCTATATGCTTGGAGCGATCATAGAACACGAGATTCCTCAACAATTGAATCCCCCTCTGGTTGTCAAAGAAGATCACGATGGTATCCAAAACGTGTCCAAACAACTCACTGAAGAGCTTCCACAACTAGACAGCTTCACAAAGGCCATACTCACTGCTATGTATTCAACCTCATCAATGCTCAAAGCAACCAGCTTCTACTTCCTACTCATCCAAGGTATCGAAGCAGAACCCAAAGAGAACCAGCACCTAGAAGTGCTCTTGCGATCCTCCACATTGCCTGCCCAATCAGCATCAGAATAATCATGCAGCTTCACATTTCCGGCAATGTATCTCAATCCATGAGAGATTGTGCCCTAAAGATATCTCAAATGATTCTTGGCACCAATCCAATGAGGCTCAACCATATATGAGCTCAGCATGCTAACTACAAAACATATATCCGGACGAGAGTTCACCAAGAACATCAATGCTAGTATGAATTTATGAAACTCATAGGCATTTCCCAAATCAGGTCTGGCATCACAACCGCATAACTTCTTAAAGTTAGGCTTCATCGAGGTAGTCACGGGCTTGTAGTTCATCCTTCCAAATCCAGAATCCAACTCCCTCTTACTTTTGCAAATGAGAGGGTTTGGACCTGTCAGAAAAAGGTCATCCTCATAAGGTGCCAGTATGAGAGGTTTATCATCCACAACCTCAAAGCAAAGTTTTGGATCGGCTTCACCCCTAGTGAATCTCAGCTTCATTAGATAGCTATCAATCCTCTCATATCAAGCCCGAGGTGTTAGCTTCAAGCCATAGAGGGCTTTCTTCCACCTGCATACATGAGATTCCCGATCTTGAATCTCAAACCCCTCAGGTTGTTCCAAATCTATGGACTTGCTACATGAGGGGAATAGTCCCCTTATAAGTTTTCCTTCGGTACATCTCGGACATGTACCTTCATGCTCTTCTTGAATTCAGGCATCCCTTTCACCATCTGTCTCACATCGAGTAGGGCCCCATAATGAGAAGACCTCCGGTGCGATAGAAGAGATGTCCGACATGGTCCCCAATGGACTTCCTTCAACTAGATACAAATTGCCAACCCTCAACTCAAAAGCATCTTAAAATTACTTTTTCAAACAAGTAACTTTCCATTGATGAATCCCACCTTGAAACCTTTCCATTGCCAAAATGGACACTAGGTTCTTCTTGAGATCAGGTACATATACCCTAACCCAATTGAAGAGTAAGATTCCCTACTCCCTTTACAAGACAGGTGGCATCGTGTCCAAGAATAATCTCCTAGTTGTTTCCTTCTCTCTCAAATTAGAGAGAACTTCCCTATGTCCTATGAAGTGCCTTGAAGCACCATTATCAATATACCACTTTTCCAAAGTGTCTAGAGGAGAGGTAGTGAAGAGGGATGAACTCCTCTTACTTATACAAAACAACATTTGATTCTTCATACCTGGAATTCCTTGCTTTCTTTGAAGAGTCGGCCATTTCCTTGATGACCTGCATTACTTATCATTCCTCTGATCATTGAAGATGTCCCAAGAATGATTGTTATCATCATCAAGTGATGTGTCCCTACCATTCGGACACTCCTTCGCATAATGGTCGAACTTATTGCAAGCAAGGCATATGCCTTTCCTTCCACCCTTAGATTCGAACTTCCTATTGAAGTGATCTTTAGGTAGGCCATCAAATGCTTCTGCTGCGCCACTCAGATATTATTCTCTGCTTTGACTTCACCCTTGGTGGATTTGAAGAGGGATGAGGAACCCATTGAGTCTTTTGTCCTTTCCAACTATCTTCGGTGATTGCTCTTTCAATCTTGCTTGGGCTTTGTCTTCACCTCAGCTCTGATACCATGTTAATTTTAGGTATGTTCTATGCTGATAGCAAATTTACTTCAATTTTCCGTATTAGCTCAATATCAATTCCAAATTAGCAATCACATTTAGCATGATAGTAAAATGCAGATAGAACATAAACATAAATCGCAGAAGACAAGCCAAAACAAGAGGACACAAGATGTGGCGCCAGCCAGGGACAAACCCCAATGTGGGGAAACCTTTGATCAATTCTTCTTATGTTCTTCAATAGTTCAGTAGAGAGAGAGACAGTACATATACATTAGAAGTCAGCATCTTGACTTATCAAAATAAGAGCAGAGATCTTCTCTAAGATGTCACATGAGGTAGCTAATTTGGACACAGGTGATTCCATCACCTTGTTGTACCTATCACTGTGTTGCACCATCATACCATGTCCATCATCACTGTGTTTGTTAAAATTGGCAACTAGGGCCAAACTCCATGTGGGTCATCTTATTCATGGCTGATAATATTTTTATTAGATTCCTCTCGTCAAGAGGTGTAGAATTGATCTAAAGATCATCCGATTCCAATAAGTATTTATGGAGATATGAATTTATTTTGATTATGGAATAATTATCAAGTCGACCAGCAACTCATGTAGGCTCAGAAGCCCAACAGACGCATCTATTCATCATCAACATTTGTATATAAATACGGGAGGTCTTTTCCTCATTTGGACACAAACATCTCATCACATCTCTCTCTCTCTCTCTCTCTCTCTCTCTCTCTCTCCTGCGCAGAAAAGAGGCTCTTCTCCTACTGTGCAAAAAGGGACTCTTCTCTCACACGTGTGGAAGGAAGGACACAGAATTTAGAGCTGCAACTACAGATTGGAAGTTTGACCAGCGTTGACCATCAAACTCTCTCTCAGAACTGCGCTGTAGGTGGAACTGACTCTCCTCAAAAGGCCGCATCTTTTGGTGAAGGAATCAAGATTATCCGATAGTCAGTTTGCAAGATATTGTCTGCCCTATTTTAGGGCTGATCTAGGGTTTGTTGCTGCTGATGTAAATCAGATTTATGTACTATATCCCTCTGCTGAATTATTGAAGATAAAGGAAGATTTGATCAAAGGGTTTCCCCATATTGGGGTTTGTCCCTGGCTAGCCGCCACATCTTGTGTCTCTTGTCTTGGCTTGTTTTTTGTCGATCGTTTAATGTTTTATCTGCACTTTACTTACTGTACATGTGATTGCTAATCTGTGGATAATAATAATAAAAAGAAGTAAACTGCTCTAAGCATAGAACATACCATAACTTAACATGGTGAGCTGAGGTGAAGACAAAGCCCGAGCAAGAGCAAGAGCAATCACGAAGAGAAGATTGGCAAGGCTATCCTAAAAGAACTACGGGGTCCTCAACACACTTCCCTGCCGAAGACAAGCTCCGTGAGAAGTCTGACTATCACGGATGGAAGATGTCTCTCGATCTAACCTTAGAAGATCAAGGAGTATTGGACCATGTGAGAGGCAATATTGTTGAGCCTCCATCAAATGCACCCGCTGCTGCCAGGAACAAATGGAAAACCGGTGAAGTCAAAACAAAGAAGATCATCCGGGACTCTATCGACAAGCGCTTGGTGGCCTACATCTCCGACCTGAACACCTCCAAGGAAATCTACGATAGACTGGTGAGTTTATTTAAAGTTAATGATGCAAATCAAGTTTTGTTTCTTAAAAATAAGCTGAAGGAAATTAAGAAGGGCAAAGATGAGAGCATGCAAGAATATTTCTTAAGAATCACCGAGATCAAGAACGATCTCCTATCTATTGGAGAAATTATTACTGATAGGGAAATGGCACTCTCAACCCTTGGAGGATTACCATTTGAATGGTACGTGTTCAGGACTACTCTTCTCAACAATAACGTAATTCCTTGTTTCGAGGAATTAATGGCAAGATGCATTCAAGAAAAAAAAGGAAGAGGACCACCATTCAAGAAGGTTAGAAATTCCAGGTATGAATCTAACACTGTTGACAATAAACAGGAAGAATATTATCTACCAGCTGCTCTATCTACCTCTGCTCCTCTGGACTCGCTGGGAAATTGGCTTATTGATAGTGGTGCCTCAAGGCACTTCACTAGTTACAAAGAATTTCTCCATAATCTGATAGAGAAAGAAACTAACCTGGAAATTGTCCTTGGAGCTAATATGAAATATCCCGTGAAAGGTGTAGGTAATGTCTCTCTTAAATTGAATCAAGGTAATACGATCCACTTACAGGATGTATTATATGTACCTGATCTCAAAAAGAACATGGTGTCCATCTCGACAATGGAAGACAAAGGCTACAAGGTGACCTTCAGCGATGGCAAGGTACGTGTATGGAAAAACAATGTTAAAGATGACTTTACTCTTGGGTTTCCAGTTGATTCATTATATCAGGTCGATGGAAGTCCGCTAGGTGTCATGTCTTGTGACACATCTCTTCAATCTGAACTTTGGCATCGGAGGTTTGCCCACCTTCATTATAAAGCTCTACTCGATGTAAGACAAATGGTGACAGGGTTGCCCGAATTCCGAGTAGAGAGAAGGTGTATGTTTGGGATGTGCCGAAGGAAAGCTCAAAAGGGGACCATTCCCCTCAAGCCAAAGCAAGACCTCCGATATATTACAGTTGGTTCACTCAGACATATCTGGTATGATGCCTGTGAACTCCTTGGGAGGATATTTCATATTACCTTACTTCTTAAGATGACATTTCTCGAAAGGACTTGGATATACTTTCTTGAAAAAGAAGGATGAAGTTGTTCTCCTGGTTTCGACACTTCAAAGCCTTGATCGAGAATCAAACCGAAAAGAAGATCAAGATCTTAAGGACTGATAATGGGACTGAATATGAATCTAACGAGTTTCATGACTTTTGTAAAGAGGCTGACATTAAGAGGGAAACTACTACACCATATACTCCTGAACAGAATGGTGTGGCAGAAAGGAAGAACTGTATGATTATGGAAGTTGTCCGTGCCAAGCTCCATGATCAAAGACTTCCGAAGTTTCTATGGGCCGAAGCTACAAACACCGTCGTATATGTACAAAACCGATGCCCTCATCAAGCATTGGGTTCCAAGACTCCTAAAGAAATGTTCATCGATAAGAAACCTGACGTATCTCATTTTAGAATTTTTGGAAGCCCAGTATATTTTCATGTGCCGAAAGAGAAAATGAATAAATTGGGTGCGTCTAGAAAGAAAGGAATCTTCGTGGGCTATGGTAAAAATACTAAGGGCCATAGAACCTATGTAGCCGGTCAAAGGGAAGTCGTGATTAGTCATGATGTCACCTTTGACGAAGATATGGCTCTCAGCAAGGTGAACAATCTTCCTACTTTAAAGAGCTCTCAAGAAGCTGACACTAGGGAACCAAAAGAAAAAGATGATGTAACAATACCCAATGTGGATGAACCCATGGATCCTATTGATCCACCTGAGCCTTCCTCTTCTAGGAAGAGGCCCTCTTAGCTTAGGGGGCTACTCGATGATACTGAAGGACACACTGCACCCCGAGGAACCTTCCGTGAAAGTAAGAAACCTAACAGGTATTGGGGATACCTAACCATCATGAGCATGATCATACAAAATGAGCCTACATCATTCTCAGATGCCGTTAAGCATCAAGTATGGAAGGATGCTATGACTGAAAAATATAAGTCTATTATGAAGAATGATGTCTAGGAAGTAGTTCCCAGACCCCAGGACAAGACAGTTGTCACTTCTAAATGGCTTTACAAGATAAAGCATGCAGCAGATGGAAGTACAGAAAAGTATAAGGCTTGTTTTGTCGCTCGTGGTTTCTCCCAGAAGGAAGATATAGACTAGGATGAGATATTTGCACCTGTTGCCAGATATACCACCATCCGCTCGATCATAGCCCTTGTGGCTTCACAAGGATGGAACCTACATCAGATGCATGTCAAGACCGCGTTCTTGCATGGTTCGAACAAAGAAGAGGTCTACATGGAGCAACCTGAAGGATTTGAGATTTATGATCAAAAATCTCATGTATGCAGGTTGAAGAAGGCTCTCTATAGGCTGAAGCAAGCACCCCGAGCATGGTATGAGAGGATCGATAGTTAATTGATGAAGCTAGGATTCACTAGGAGTGAAGCCGATCCTAACCTTTACTTTAAGGTTGAAGATGACAAACCTCTCATACTGGTGTTGTATGTGGATGACCTCTTTCTAACAGGTGCAGACCCTCTCATTCATAAATGTAAGAGGGAGTTGGCTTCTGAATTTGACATGAAGGACCTAGGACTGATGCACTATTTCCTAGGACTTGAAGTCTGGCAGAAGCCAAGGGAAATTTTCCTATGTCAAGGAAAATATGTGGTGAAGATATTGGAAAGATTCGGTATGGTGGACTGCAAACCTGTAACTACCCCGATGGAGCTTGACTTTAAGAAGTTAAGCAGTAGTGTTGTTGGACCTGTTCTACGAAATGCCACAAAGTATCGTCAACTCGTCGGAGCATTAATGTTCTTAGTGAACTCCCGTCGAGATATATCCTTTGCAGTCAACACGTTGAGTCAACATATGGTTGAACCTCACCACATACATTGGATTGGTGCCAAGAATCTGTTGAGATATCTTCGTGGCACAATTACTTATGGGTTAAGATACACTGTCGGAGATGTGAGACTACTTGGATACACTGATGCTGATTGGGCAAGCAGTGTGGTGGATCATAAGAGCACTTCCGGGTGTTGTTTCTCCTTTGGATCTGCTTTGATATCCTGGATGAGCAGGAAGCAGAAGTCGGTGGCTTTGAGCACCGCCGAGGCAGAGTATATTGCTACTAGCATGGCCACCTGTGAGGCAGTCTGGTTATGCAAGCTCTTCAGTGAGTTGTTTGGATTTACATTGGATACCACTGTGATCCTGTGTGATAACCAAAGTGGGATTCATTTATCAAAGAATCCCGTATTTCATGATCACTCCAAGCATATCGATATCAGGTACCACTATATTTGAGATATGGTGTAGTGAGGAGCTATAAGGCTCCAACATATCAGTACAAATGAACAGATCGCCGACATTCTGACAAAGCCCCTAGGAAAGGTCAAATTTTTGACTTTCCGAGAACGACTTGGTGTTGTTCAAAAACCCTCTGATGAGGGTCTTGTATGATGTATGGAGCTCTTGGAGCTCCGGGGGGCGCGGGGTACTTCTTGGAGCAACATATGACCACAGGGTGACTCACCATCCCCTAGTGGTGTACGTGTACAGGGTAAAAGAATCAAAACTTTCCCTGTCACACCCTGTGGCGACTATGTAACAGGATGATCAGTTCTCCTGTGAGGTCTGGATGATGTGTTCTCCATAACGATTGTGTAGCAGGATGATTAGTTCCCTTGTGAGGGCTGGATGATGTGTTCTCCATGGCGATTGTGGAACAAGATGATTCGCTCTCCTGTAGGCCAGGATGATTATTTCTCTGTGGCATCCACTGGACAGGATGATTCGCTCTCCTGTGGACAAGATGATTCGCTTTCTTGTGGGATAGGATGATTCACTCTCTTGTGGACAAGATTGATTAGTTCTCCTGTCGAGGCATCCTACCCATGCAGTCTGGGACTCATGGGAAGTACCTCTCATCTGATCAATGAGCAGGGAAATGAGGATAGGGACCATAGTAGTACTGATGGACGCATCGTTGTATCTACCATACTCCTTATGCTAGGATGACCTTCATTGATCTGGGATCAATGATACTGGTCTGGGACCAATGATATTGGTCTGGGACCAGTGGTAGGAGTTGTACCCACTATGACATTGACTTCGGGTCGGTTGAGGACTGGTCTGGGACCAGTAGTACACACTCTGAGACTGACTTTGAGTCAGTGGAGGATGGTATGATACATCCTTGATCATTTCTTCTTCTTCATAATTCAAACAAAGCAGAGCAAAGCAAAGCAGAACAGAGCAAAGCAGAGCATATCATAACAGGGCAAAACAGAACAAAGCAGAGCAGAGCAGGGGTCACGCTGTACAGGGCAGTGCATTTGATGGATGAATAGTAGCAAGCGATAGATGAATTGTAGATGGAGTTCTCCCTAGTTGAGAGGGAGTGTTAAAATTGGCAACTAGGGCCAAACTCCATGTGGGTCATCTTATTCATGGCTGATAATATTTTTATTAGATTCCTCTCATCGAGAGGTGTAGGATTGATCTAAAGATCATCCGATTCCAATAAGTATTTATGGAGATATGAATTTATTTTGATTATGGAATAATTATCAAGCCGAATAGCAACTCATGTAGGCTCAGAAGCCCAACAGACGCATCTATTCATCATCAACATTTGTATATAAATACAAGAGGTCTTTTCCTCATTTGGACACACACATCTCATCACATCTCTTTCTCTCCTACGCAAAAAAGAGGCTCTTCTCCTACTGCGCAGAAAGGGACTCTTCTCTCACACGTGTGGAAGGAAGGATGCAGAATTTAGGGCTGCAAATGCAGATCGAAAGTTTGACCAGCGTTGACCATCAGACTCTCTCTCAGAACTGCGTTGTAGATGGAACTGACTCTCCTCAAAAGGCCGCATTTTTTGGTGAAGGAATCAAGCCGATCCGACAGTCGGTTTGCAAGATATTGTCTGCCCTAGTTTAGGGTTGATCTAGGGTTTGCTGCTGCTGATGTAAATCAGATTTATGTATTATTTCTCTCTGCTGAATTATTGAAGATAAAGGAAGATTTGATCAAAGGGTTTCCCCATATTGGCGTTTGTCCCTGGCTAGCCGCCACATCTTGTGTCTCTTGTCTTGGCTTGCTTTTTGTCAATCGTTTAATGTTCTATCTGCACTTTACTTATTGTACATGTGATTGCTAATCTGTGGATAATAATAAAAAGAAGTAAATTGCTCTAAGCATAGAACATACCATAACTTAACAGTGTTGCACCATGATGCACCATCACCATGTCCATCATCACTGTGTTGCACCATGTTGTACCATCAACATGTCCATCATCACTGTGTTGCACCATGTTGTACCATCAACATGTACATCATCACTGTGTTGCATCATGTTGCACCATCACCATGTCCATCATCACTATGTTGCACCATGTTGCACGATCACTGAGTTGTACCTCATCATGTTGTACCCAACATGTTGCTCTTCGTCATCGTGTTGTACTATTTATCATGATGCCCAACATGTTGCTCTTCATCATCATGTTGTACTATTTATCATGTTGCACTATGCATCACTGTGCTGCACGACTGTCACTGTGCACTATGTTGCACCATTCACACTGTTGTACCCATCATTGTGCACTGTGCTACACCATTCCATCACTGTGCACTATGTTGCACCATCATAGTGTTGTACCCATCATTGTGCACTATGCTGCACCATTCCATCAATGTGCACTATGTTGCACCATCATACTGTTGTACCCATCATTGTGCACTATGCTGCACCACTCCATCACATCATGTTGCACCCCTTTACATCATGATGCAACATTCATCATCATGTTTTCTTCAAACTAAGATAGCAGCACCAAGGTAGTCCTAGCTATGGTGCTATGGCTTGCGGCCTAGCAGATAGCAATGCTAAAGAGAATGTCTTCGAAACTTTACTTTCATCAAACCATGAAAGGGTGCAGACATATATATCACTAGTATACAGACAGATCCATATACTGTCCTCGTCTGAAGTCATTCCTCCGAGAGATTGTATGTAGGATTGTTGTAGATAACATCCTCACATAATAGCGTATTAGATTTAGGCTTCCATAACAACGTATAGGAATTAGGCTTCCATTCCATGACAAAGTATAGGATTTAGGCTTCCATAATAGCGTATAGGAATTAGGCTTCCATTCCATGACAGCGTATAGGGTTTAGGCTTCCATAACAACGTTAAGGAATTAGGCTTCCATTCCATGACAGCGTATAGGATTTAGGCTTCCATAACAACATATAGGAATTAGGCTTCCATTCCATGGCAGTGTATAGGATTTAGGCTTCCATGACAGCGCATAGGAATTAGGCTTCCATTCCATGACAGTGTATAGGATTTAGGCTTCCATTAGGGCAGCGTATACTCTTAGTGATTTTTCCTTCCACCAAAACCCAAACAAGTGGAGAGGAAAAGATCACATGAGATGAGTGACAAATGACTTGCAAGCCAACTCCTTTTATAGTAAAACGTTGAGGATAGATGGGGGCAATTTGGTTGCTGTCTGACCTTGTCGAATTGTCCCATAACACAAATAAATTCATATCTCCATGAATACTTATTAGAATCAGATGATCTTTAGATCAATCCTACACCTCTCGATGAGAGGAATCCAAGAAAAATATTTGTTGCCATGAATAAATAGACCCGCATGGAGTTTGACCCTAGTTTCCAATTTTGACAGTACAGCTATAACATTCTCTGCATACTCCTTCAGTCCATGCTCGTCTAATATAATAGGCATTCTGGCTTTCCAAACTCCAAAGTTAGAGGCTCCATCCAATTATGTTGTGATCTCTCAAACCTGTTGTGAGTCGTGACCATATCTAAAAAAACTGGAAATACAGCGAAACCCAAAATCTGAAGAATATAAATTGGATTATAAACCCTCAGCTTTCTCTTCCTGTGCCCTACGTTGATTTACTCCTACAACCCTCTGTGCTTTAGATTTGCTCTGATACCATGTGAAATTCCCTTAATTGCAGTTACCAGAATTTATTCTTCTATATTGTGCAAATTATTTGTCTTCAAAAATTAATCACGGCAATAAAAAATAAATCACTACTGCAATTTTCACAAATAATAACAAGAATTGAGAAAATAATGCACACACAAAATAGTGAACACCAATATTTTTGGGCAATAGTCCCTAGAAAAACCCTAGTGTGGGGAAAACCAATTCAACATGTGAGGGTTTTATTATTAATCTTCAACAAAAATTGAGAATTGCAATTTGCTTGCCTCTCACTGACAAAGCTCCAACAAATATTTTTCTCTTGACCAAATCGACCTGGAAATCACAAAGCCTCCTCCTATACAGTGTCACAACCTCTCTGTGTTATTCGCACTTATCCCAACAATTCGCACTGGCTGCCTACAAACTCGCACTGCCTCCGGGAAAATGATCCTATAAGCAAATCACGGTCTAGCAACTCGTTTGACCAACTCGCACTCCCTCCAAGAAAATGATCAGACAACTGGAAACTAAATCGAGCCCCTCCATCACACGTACTGGCTATTCGCACTGCTAAATTTGACCTCTTTTGCTGATGAATTTGACCTCCTTCCTCTCACTAGAATATGCAAATCTTTTGAGAAAATTCCTCCGGAAATCTTCTCCCCAATCTTCTTTGCTAAAACCCTTTTGTCAATGTCTTCCTTACTCAAACTACGCCCTTGTTCTTACTGCAACTAGGTAATTCGAACCGCCTTATGTGTTTTTCCAAAAGCCCCATAGATTTGGTCTTATAATCTCTCATTGAGCAATCAACAACCGTGTTCTAATCACAATCGATGGCTAAGGTCATCTTGAATCCATCAGATGACTTTTCCGAGAGTCTCTAGAGCAAAATCGATTTGCCTCAACTAATCTTATTTAACTAACCAGTTTTCCTAGGTTTTACTTAGGAAAATATTTAGTAATTGGCTATTTAATCTAATTAAGGCATTTTCCTTAGAAACTCTTTCTGGGTATTGAAGATAATTATCCTCCTGCGTTCCTTAGCCTCTTAGACACCAATATAGACTAGAACACCTATTTGAGCTACCAAAAACTAACACCTTCATGGTGATTGGTTTTATGGAACTATTGACATCCCCCAGGTTGGTAGTAAATCCCTGCCTTTATGGTCATTCTTATGTCTTGGGGTGGTGTGCAAGTATCATGGAGGTGAGCCTACTAAGGCTCATGATTTATGGGAGTGCTAATTATCTAGTGTTGTAAAGGTGATCATTTATTGTATCTTTCCCATTGACATAAATTAAAGTCTAAATATGAGCCGAGAAATAGAAAAATTAATGGCTCATTGGTTATGCTTAACAACTTTATTATGTGAAAAATTATTAAGCTAATAAACCAAAAATCCTACTACAGTAAACTGATTTGGATTACCTACTTGTGTTCTTCATTTAACAAGTTATCTTTAGAAGTATTCAGAAAATATTAATGCAAATACACTGCAACCTACACGAATATACAGATCAAGTACTAAAAAATAAATGAGACAACCACACAAATGACACGCTTATTTTTGGACTAAACATCCCCGGAAAAACCCAATGCTGGAAAACCAATGCAGCATATATGATGGTTTTATTATTATGCAAATTTATGAATACAACTAGGGTGCTAAATCCATCTCGCCCAACAGAGAATAAACCCGGCAAAAATACCTCTATCCGAAGACAGATATTTTGGCAGATCTAGCAACTGGATGAACAAACCCCATAGGTGACTACGTTGTCCCCAGTGCTGTGCAGCGATGGCTGCTCCCAACTCTGCGTTGGGACTGCGTCACCTCCTCTAGGAGCTGCGTCACCCTCCCAATGAGCCTTCCTGGCTCAGAAATTGATCTGCTGAATTGATCCCTGATCTACCTCACAAAAACCCCAGCGCTACCTCTATGTGACTGCGTCAGCCCTCCAGCCTCTGTGTCACCCTCTTGGAGCTACGCTGTCTCTCCCTAGTGTTGCACTGCCTCTCTGCTATGTATTCTCGGCCTTGGACGAAAGTCCCACTGCCGAACTACCCCTCTCTGCACTAGAAGCTTACTCTAAAATTCTTAGCAAACCACGCCCCAGAATTTTGATCTAGCTCAAGTGTTGCTCTCCTTGTGTGTCTTCTCCAACTGACCCCAAGCCTCCATTTATACTTTTTCGGTTGAGAAATCAACGGTCGTGATCTAATATCTAATCAACGATTAAGATTAAATTAGACTTGATCCTCATCTCTTAGAAGCTTCTCACTGATATTTTCATTAATACTCATTAATATTTTAATTTTCCTAAGTTTAGACTTAGGAACCCCATTAAAATTATTAATTATTCTAATAAAATACAATCCGGGTGGAATTTCACCAAACAATTTTTGGGTCTTGGAGATCTCATGTGTTCTAGCCCCTCCACAAAATTTCGCAGCTAGATCACATCCGATGCTACCTAAAACTCAACACTCCCTCTTAGTGAGGAATGTGCTTTAGCAATACTTCCTAGCAAAAGTATCACACTAATCCGCATCAGTCCTCTGCGCTGTTGATGCTTGGCCTGCTGCCCTTCATCCACTGCGCTGCTACAATCTGTATTGTTGCCCATGATACTGCAGCTCCCTCTCAATATGTTGCATCATGTTGCCCATAGCACTGCCACTGCTAACTGTTGCATTGCAACTCAGTTGCTGAGAAGTAAGCAACTGAAAAACCACCCAAAAGCTGACATGCTGGTTAGTCTGGATGTCCCTGGATGCTGAAGCTACCTCTGCTGCTAATTTGTGCTGACCCTCTGATGCTAATGCATTGTTGTTGTATCTGCTTTGTGCCTCCCGCACTGCTCCAACACTCTACTGTGTTGCTTCAGACTTTGGCACTCTAACTTTGCCACTGTCGCTCCATCATCCCTCGCACCAAATGACTCCTGTCATTCTGCTATTGTCATTAAGGGCTCCCGCAGCCATATTTGATCCAAGATTTGTGCAACTCAGGGATCCTGCCCCTTTCTGTAGTCCTCCCAACCACAGCTCAATATCGCCCCACCTCTTCTCTAGAGGTGCATGAGCACTCATGGCACAATCCTCATCGTCCTCTTTGTCAGCTTGTGCTGGAGCAGCCTTTGAGTAAGATTTGTCTTCTTTGCCCTTCTTCCGAGGGCACTGTGTGGCGAAATGACCCATTTCTCCACATCTGAAGCATCTGACTTTGGATATGTCCTTTTTCTTTCTCTTTTGTTGCCCTTGTTGTCCCACTGATGTGAGAGTTGCATCCTCCTCTTCCTCCTTCTTGACTCTGATCCCTTTGTTGTTGCTTCCCACCTTGGTCAACCGTCTGATCTCTTCCTGTCGAAGAGTTGCCCACATCTCCTCCCCACTGGGAAGAGAAGCCCTGCCCAAGATGCTTTGGACAAAGGTTTCCCAGTTTTTAGTGACTACATTCAGGGTAGTCCTGACCATAAATTCAGGATCTAATGTAGCCCCTATGGAAGTTAGCTGTTCACGGATCCCTTACAACCTGGGAAGGAAGGGATTGATTTCTTCTCCCTTCTACATCTGAAACTGTGTCAGCTGACTCTCAAGCAACACCTTCCGCTAAACGGAAGTTCCCTCATACAAAGTGGTAAGGCCTCCCACATTTCCCTTGTTGTGTCTTTCTCAGCAGTATGTGGGATCACATGATCCTTGACCCCGTCCAAGATCATGCACTTTGCTTTTGCCTGAGCCTCCTCGTACTTCTTGAGAGGATCAGCATCAACCGGAACAGCAATTATCTTCAAGGCATAATCCTTGATGCGATTTTTATCCAAGGCTGCTAGGATCCTAGCCTTCGAGATGACGAAGTTGGATGCTCCATCCAACCTATATGGATCCCTCAGTCTGATATCTACCATCTCTGCTCAAATGAATGTCGAACTGGTTCTCTTCTCCCTCTTTCGTTGTTGCCCCAGCAAAACTTGGATCTGGATTTCTTTGGCACTAGAAATCCTCTAAAGAACAAGCTCCATTTGAATTTCGATTTCCTTCATGGAAATCCTTCTGCCAGCCACTGTCGAACCACCCCTCTCTGATCTCTCTTTGTTGCAGCTCAACACTGGATCTAGATTTCTTGGCAAGAAATCTTCTGAGGAACTAATTCCCTCTACTTACTTCTGCCCCACTAGGTATTGTTCTGCACCAACAAAATTAGCACCCCACCAACAACTCCAGATAAAGTCTATGATGCACCTCTAGCCCGATAACCAAAAAAACGAGACTCAACAATCTTTGCCTAGCCCAATAAACACTACGTTGCCCTCTACAGCAACAGCGTCACGCCGTCACCCAATCAGGCTGATGTAGGCTCTGTGTGAGCCTCCATTGGTCACTGTGTCACCCCTCCTCTGCTCTCTCAACCAAAAACTGCGTTGTCTCTTGGGATTGTTGCCTTCACACACAGATTTTTTTTTTTGTTCTTCTGCCAATGGCTTCAATCTTCCTTGATCTGCAATCGCTCTGATACCATGTGAAAAAATTTTAATCTAATACACCATAAATCCCACTATAGTAAATTGATTTGCATTACCTACTTGTGTTCCTCATTTAACAAGTTATTTTCAGAAGTATTCAAAAAATATTAATGCAAATATACTGCAACCTACACCAATCTACAGATCAAGTACTAAAAAATAAATGAGACAACCACACAAAGGACACACTTATTTTTGGACTAAACATCCCTAGAAAAACCCAATTGCAGGAAAACTGATGCAACAGATATGAGGATTTTATTATTATGCAGATTTTTTAATACAACTAGGGTTCCAAATCCGGCTCACCCAACAAAGAATAAACTCGGCAAAAGTACCTCTATCTGGAGACAGATATTTTGGCGGGTCCAGCAACTGGATGAACAAACCCCACAGGTGACTGCGTTGTCTCCAGTGTTGTGCAGCGATGGCTACTCCCAGCTCTGCGCTAGGACTATGTCACTTCCTCTAGGAGCTGTGTCACCTTCCCAATGAGCCTTCTTGGTTCAAAAATCTATTCGTTGAATTAATGCCCAATCTGCCTCACAGAAACCCTAGCGTTGCCTCTATGTGACTGTGTCAGCCCTCCAGCATCTGCATCACCCTCCTAGAGTTGTGTTGTCTCTCCCTGGTGCTGCACTGCCTCTCTGCTATGTATTCTCGGACTTGGACGAAAGTCCCACTACCGAATCGCCCCTCTGCACTAGAAGCTTACTCAAAAATTCTCAGCAAACCACGCCCCAGAATTTCGATCTAGCTCAAGTGTTGCTCTCCTTGTGTGTCTTCTCTAACTGACCCCAAGCCTCCATTTATACTTTTCCTATTGAGAAATCAACGGCCATGATCTAATCTCTAATCAACGGCTAAGATTAAATTAGACTTGATCCTCGTCTCTTAGAAGCTTCTCACCCATATTTTCATTAATACCGATTAATATTTTACTTATCCTAAGTTTAAACTTAGGAACCCCATTAAAAATATTAATTATTTTAATAAAATACAATTTGGGTGGAATTTCACCAAATGATTTTGAGGTCTTGGAGATTTCATGTGTTCTAGCCCCTCCACGAAATTTCAGAGCTAGAGCACATCCGTTGCTACGCAAAAATCAGCATATTACTCCACTATTAATCCTAGTGTCCAATTAAGATCCTTTGTCCAATCCCATGAAGCTGAAAGTTTTAACTTATCTAACAACTTATTGTAAAAATTCTATTATGATTAATCTAGTAATTATTCACCTATCTTTTAGCAGATTATGTGTCCCAATGAATTAATTAATTGCAAATACTAAATAAAAACACAATTGCAAATTTCACCAATTAATAAACCGCGAGAAATGAGAAAACAACACAAATAAATTAAACACCAAGATTTTTGAACAAATTGTCCCTGGAAAAACCCCAAGAAAATCAATTTTGCAAATGAGGGTTTTATTATCCTTCAACACATTTGTAATTGAAAATTACATAAACTGCTCGTCGTAAACTGGCAAAGCACCGCCAAATTATGTCCTTCACTTCTACAAGCTAATTCGACCTCCTAGAACTTGGAAGCAATTCGGCCTCTTAGAATTAATTTGGCCCTCATGTACAGCCTCAACTCGGCCCACACGTGCAGCCTAGAGAAAACTCAGCCTCCATTGGTGTTAATTTGGGTATAAACTATGCTTAGAGCAATTTATTTCAATTTTCATAGTTAGTTAAATACCTTTTCCAGATTAGCAATCACAACAGCATTAAAGTAAACGGCAGATAGAACAGAAAAATCGCAAAAGACAAGCCAAGACAAGAGGACACAAGATGTGGCGCTAGCCAGAGACAAACCCCAATGTGGGGAAACCCTTGATCAATTCTTCTTATATGTTCTTCAATAATTCAGCAGAGAGAGAGATAGTACATTTACAACAAAAGTCATGACTTTGACTTATCTAGATTAGAGCATAGATCATCTCCTAGGATGATGATACATGAGATCAGTGGAAGACATGCTACTTCAACTGATTCTCCAAGGTGACTCCTTCAACTATCATAGTGTTGCATCTCGTCATCATGTTGCACTTCACCGTGTTGTACCATGCTGCATTTCATCATGCTTCGCTAATCATGACTGTACCCATCACAGTACTGCATCTCCTCATGCTGCGCCATGTTGAGCTCTTCATTGCACTAAGCTGCATCCAAATGCATGCTGCAATACCTCATCATCCTGCTGCTTCTCACTCCATGCTGCATCCAACTGCTGCATCTAGATCATCATGCTGCTACACCATATCATCATGTCGCTGCACTAGCTATCACCTACAGCCAACCAAATCAACTCTTTCCCTTACTGTAATATTCCTAATTAGCCATGGCTAATTGGAATATTCGATTTTGGTCAATTTTGCCTTCTATAGTTATTTATAAATAAAAAGGTGAGGAAAGGGGGACATAACTCACTTTTTGAATAAATCACTCCCTAGTAGCACAACGTTGTAACTTAAAAAGGGAGCCAAGGGGGGCCAAAGGACCACATAGAGAAGGGGACCCACGTAGACACTTGGAGGGACTGAGCAGATGAAGAGGAGCACATGGCAAGAGAGAGGCTATGTTGGAGAAGGTGGGCCTTAGGGTTTTGAGAGAGGCCAACACTATAAAGGAGAGGGAGCCCCCTCATTTTGGCATTCGATTATGTTGCATTTGAGCTAGTCACTTCGACTTAGAGCACGCTAGCTATTTAGCCTGTCTGCAGCACTGTTTAATGCATCGAGTGTCTTTGTTCGAAGATCTCACCCTTAGCCCCAGGGGACTTCAAGTGCCTGCTCGGGCAAGGTAGTTCCATCAGTGTTTTGCAGGAGGATCGATTTTTGGAGCTGAGGAGGAGCTGAGCATTTTGATGACTGCACAGTCTTGAGAGAGGAGGATGCATTCTCTTTTGGTAGGAGCTCCGGATTGGGTTTATGTGGAGGATTTGAGCTTCGAGATTGAGCAAGGGATCAACCCTTGCATATTGGAGGATTTTGGCAGAGTCTCAAGCAGAGTTTTGGAGGATTCTCTTCAGTGCCAGCGCAGGGCCGCTCAAGGGGGTGATTTTCGGGGGTTAGTTATTTTAGAAAAGCTTTCTGGGCTTTTCTGGGTTTATTGAGCAGAGGCTGATTCCAGAGTTTCAGCGTTTTTTTAGGAGAGGAACAACCCCGGATCCTCACTTGATTCCAACAGTAGTAGCAGAAAAGCAGTTTTCCGGCAGCTTGGACGCAGTTCAGAGAGAGGCCATTTCCTTACCATTCTGAGTGTATTTCTTCACTTGCTTTGTGCAAGTCGAGGTGCTATCTTTCTGATCACCTCTTGTACTCTATCCATTACTCAGTATAACGAAATGGTTTAGCATTTCCCTTTGCATTTCTCGAGTATCTACTTATAATCCATGTATTTATTATTGTATGTTGCACTACTGTTAATTTTATCTCTTTGAACTTCCCAGCTACTATACCACTTGTGTGTTTTTCTCCTATACTCTTAGACAGAGTCTAGAAAGGGCCAGGTAGCCTCCAGATCTCGTCCTCTTTTCAGAGGCAACATATCTGGTAAACGCCCTCCCAGTCCATCTCTGGTTGGAGTTTGCTTGTGTTTGAGGGATATCCTTGAAAAGGGGATATTACAGTGGTATCAGAGCATAGATCTGGCTCAGCCTGTGTAGCTAGCAGTCTATGACACCAAGGGAGAAGCCCTACATCTATTACAGAGGTAGGAAATACAGAGATATTCAGCGTAGGTTGGAGAACACCTACAAAGAGGGAGACTGTGTTCGGGTGGTGGACGCAGAACAAGAGGAGCCTGTGGTGGACGCAGAGCAGGAGGATCCGATGGCAGATGAGGACGGGAAGAGATTTGCGGACATGCTCCTCAAATCAGTGCAAGATCTGTCGAGGCAGATAGAGGTGATGGGGCAGAGATTCACGGCGGTGGAGGCTAAACAGCGTGAGAACCCATGGGTTTTCCAGGTTGGTGAGGGATCGGGTACATCCCACCATTTCTCAGAGCAGGGTGCCACTCAGCGTGATACTACTCAGCAGATGGCCTCACATGCCCCTACACGCTCTACCATGCCCACTTTCCTAGGAGCAGACACGGGGGCCAGAGCCCAGCAAGAGGCAGAACCCAGTCATATGGGCGATTATTTTGCAGAGTACCAGGCCTATGGGCAGGAGTTCAGGGATGCTCTCTTATTCAAAGACTTTGGTCAGCTCCAGCGGGATAGGAGACTCCGCGACCATCATAGAGGATACCGGCATTAACATGATGGAGACACCCGCTGCACAGCTAGTAGATTCCACTTGCCTACGTTTGATGGTTCATCAAACAGTTCGGCAAAGTCTTGGGTGGAGAAGTTGGACATCTATTTCCAGCTTAACCAGATGTCGGAGACAGAGGCCATCAAGGTGGCGACATTACATTTGGATGGTGAGGCCCAGGACTGGTGGTTCCATGGGATGGTTACACTCGGACACTCCACAGTGACGACATATGCCGAGTTCACCAGGAAATTGCTAGAGAGGTTTGACCAGAGGGATCCGGAACAGCATTTTGTTGAGCTGATGAGGCTCAAACAGACCGAGAGCCCAGAGACCTACATTGCAGACTTCTTGAGGGTTTCAGTGATGGTGCCAGATCTATCCGTGGCACGGAGGATCTACATGTTTGATGAAGGGTTAGCAGAGCCACTTTGGGGTCTAGTCAGATCCACTAGACCAGCCACACTCCAGGATGCTATTAGCAGGACCCGGGACTTACAGGATGCTTACCCAAGACCCGGACACCTTACCCCTAGAGACAAGCTTTCCAGCCTAAGGGAAAGGATGTGAGGATTCCGCCTCCAAAGGAGAATCCAGGATGAGCACAGATTGAGGATGATGCCAGGAGGGAGCTGAAGAAGAAGCGGTTGTGCTTTACCTGTTAGGAGTCGTGGGCACCGCGACATAGATGTGCTGCTGGCAAAGCACATTTTATTGAGGTCTTCTCCGAGAGCAGCGGGGAAGAGGATGAGGAGGATGATGTGGAGGCAGAAGATAGTCATGCCGCATGGGATCCTTTGCCACCTCCACCGCCAGCAGTAAGTGGTGCAGCTTTTGCACCTACTGGAGGGGCCCTTGCAGCATTGCGAGGAGTTCCCAAGTATTTGTCGCTGCGCGTACGAGGGACAATACATTGCCAGCGAGTATCAGTTTTGGTCGATAGTGGGGCAACCCACAACTTCATCGATGCACAGATGGTTGAGCGGAGAGGTATATAGACAGAGAGCTTCGATGGATTTTCAGTTTTGGTCCCAGGAGATCAGACCATGGTGTGTGCTCGTTATGTCCCAGAGTTATCAGTGATGATGGGCACCTACACACTGACTGACCACCTTTTCGTGGTCAATATTCCGGACACCAACATGATACTGGGTGTTCAGTGGCTTATCACTCTAGGGAAGGTCACAACAGATTGGAAGGCCCTAGAGATGGAGTGGGATGATGAGAAGACAGGGAGGCATGAGAAGATACAGGGACAGCACACATATCCGCCTCAAACTGTTTCGGCTCATCGGATGTAGGAAGTGTTCCGAAAAGGAGACGTAGAGTGGGCAATGGAGCTACGTGCAACAGAGGCAGGGACTATAGGGCAGACGGTGCACCCAGAGATACAGTCCATGCTTGACCAGTATGCCACAATGTTTGGGGAGATTCCGCCAGGACGGCCACAGGACCGGGGGTTTGAGCACACCAATGAGCTTGAGCAGGGCATACAGGCAGTGATTACTACCCCCTATAGGCATCCCAAGGCCTGTCAGGACGAGATTGAGCGAGCCATTCAAGAGTTGCTAGCTCTTGGGCACATTCGGTCGAGCACGAGTCCTGTTGCTTCTTTCGTGGTGTTGGTGAAGAAGAAGGACGGCACATTGAGGATGTGCATTGACTACAGGGCCCTGAACAAGAAGACACTGAAGAACAGATACCCCATACCCAGGATTGATGAGTTGATGGATGAGTTGAGAAGAGCACGATTCTTCTCGAAGATTGATTTGAGATCTGGGTAGCATCAGATTCGCGTGAGGGAGCAGGACATTCCCATCACCGCCTTCAGGTGTCACTATGGGCACTTTGAGTTTTTGGTGATGCCCTTCGGGCTAACCAACGCCCTAGCTACATTCCAGTCCTGCATGAATCACATCTTCCGTAGTCACTTAAGGAAGTTTGTGTTGGTGTTCTTTGATGATATCCTCATTTACAGCAAGACTTGGGAGGAGCATCTCCAGCACATTAAGACAGTGTTGTGCATCTTGGAGGAGTAGCAGTTCTATGCCAAGCTCTCCAAGCGTGAGTTTGGGTTGACAGAGATGTACTTGGGACACATCATAGGGGTGGACGGAGTGAAAGTCCACGAGGAGAAGATTAGGGCCATCAGAGATTGGCCGGAGCCGAGGAACGTGACAAAACTTTGGGGATTCATTGGCATTTATACTTACTACCAGAAGTTCGTCCAGAGTTTCTCACAGCTTGTTGCACCCTTGACAGATTTGACGAGGAAGGGGGCATTCAATTGGTTGGATACAGCGCAACGAGTTTTTGACAGGCTCAAGGAGGTTATGAGTAGCTGCCCAGTGCTTGCATTGCCGGATTTTTCGCAGCCATTTGTTTTGGAGTGTGATGCGTCGGGAGAGGGGATTGGCGCAGTGTTGATGCAGGGAGGTCACCCTATAGCCTTTGAGAGCCGGAAGCTCCTTCCGCACGAGAGGTTGTATTCTATATACGATAAGGAGATGCTAGCCATCATGCATGCATTGGCCAAGTTCCGGCAGTATTTAGTGGGTAACAGGTTCAGGGTTAGGACTGATCACAACAGCCTCAAGTTCTTTTTGGAGCAGAAACAGCTATAGGAGAGGCAACAGAAGTGGATCAGTAAGATCCAAGCGTATGACTTTGACATTGAGTATGTCAAGGGTAAGAACAGCGTGGTAGCAGATGCCCTTTCACGTAGACCAGCCACGTTGTCTCTTATGAGCTTGGATACAGACTGGAGGGCTCGACTCTTAGTAGAGTACTCCAAGGACATATTTGCATGTAAGGTTCTGGATGGGCAGGTGGCGGATGACAGGTACAGGGTGGTCGATGAGATCATCTACTACAGGGA
>APFE031376964.1:44640-104372 GCA_000404065.3 Pinus taeda
GATCTTCTTGACTGAGGGATCTCAGCTCAAGAAGAAGATACTTCAGGCATCACATGATTCACCATTGGCTGGCCATCAGGGGTTTACCAAAACCTACAGGGCCATTAGAGAGAGGTTCTCATGGAAGGGCCTCAAGGAGGACGTACTCCAGCATATCCGGGAATGCGACGTTTGCCAAAGGAACAAGGGGGAGATGAGCCATCCCGTAGGATTATTGCAACCTCTTCCCATTCCGGAGGGGAAATGGGAGTGTATTTTGATGGACTTCATCACAAGGTTGCCCATGGTACAGGGCAAGGATTATATCTTTGTCGTCGTTGATCAACTGACAAAGTACGCACATTTTTTCGCCATACCCGCACACTACACAGCAGCGCAGGTGGCCGAGTTGTTCTTCAGAGAGGTCTTCAAGCTACATGGTCTTCCTAAGACCATCACCAGTGACAGGGAGAGCCGTTTCATGGGCGGGTTTTGGCAGGAGCTTTTCCGGTTGGTGGGGACGGAGTTGACACCGAGTACCAGTTATCACCCACAGACGGACGGGCAGACAGAGATAGTTAACAAGTGGCTGGAGGGCTACTTGCGTAACTATGTCAGTGGGCAGCAACAAGCACGGCTAAAGTGGTTGATCTGGGGGAGTACTGCTACAACACTATACATCACATGTCCATTGGTATGTCACCATTCTATGCTTTGTATGGATATCATCCTTTATCTTTTGCTGACGTGATGTTTGGTGCTAGCAAGGCTCCGAGAGCCAAGATTTGGATCCAAGAGAGTCAGGATATTCTTCGAGCTCTCAAGGATAATACGACTACAGCACAGAACCAGCAGAAGTTGTATGCTGACAGGGGTCGAGTGGAGAGACAGTTTGAGGTAGGGGACTTGGTCTACCTACGATTACAGCGATACCGACAATCATCATTGAAGCAGAAGGGGGTTGAGAAGCTCAAGCCCCACTTTTATGGGCCATACAGGGTGATATGCAGGATTGGACAGGTTGCATATGAGTTGGAGTTGCCCCAAGACAGCAAGATTCATAACGTTTTTCACGTATCATGCCTGAAGAAGGCATTGGGGCAGCAGGTGACAGTGACAAATGAGCTACCACCCATGGATCATGAGGGGCATTTGGTGTGGCAGCCAGAGGCTATTATTGATACCAGGGAGAGGCAGCTGCGAAGCAGGACGGTCCGGGAATTCTTGGTGAGGTGGAAGAAATTACCGGATGAGGATGCCACTTGGGAGAGCGAGAAAATTTTGCAGCATCCATCACTTTAGTTGCTTGAGGACAAACAACATTTTGCCGGGGTGACTGTAATATTCCTAATTAGCCATGGCTAATTGGAATATTCGATTTTGCCCAATTTTGCCTTCTATAGTTATTTATAAATAAAAAGGTGAGGAAAGGGGGACATAACTCACTTTTTGAATAAAGTCACTCCCTAGTAGCACAACGTTGTAACTTAAAAAGGGAGCCAAGGGGGCCAAAGGACCACGTAGAGAAGGGGACCCACATAGACACTTAGAGGGACTGCGCAGATGGAGAGGAGCAGGTGGCAAAAGAGAGGCTACGTTGGCGGAGGTGGGCCTTAGGGTTTTGAGAGAGGCCAACTCTATAAAGGAGAGAGAAGCCTCCTCATTTTGGCGTTCGATTATGTTGCATTTGAGCTAGTCACTTCGACTTAGAGCACGCTAGCTGTTTAGCCTCTCTGCAGCATTGTTTAGTGCATCGAGTGTCTCTGTTCGAAGATCTCACCCTTAGCCCCGGGCGACTTCGAGTCCCTACTCGGGCAAGGTAGTTCCATCAGTCTTTTGCAGGAAGATCGATTTTTGGAGTTGAGGAGGCGCTGAGCATTTTGATGACTGCGCAGTCTTGAGAGAGGAGGACACAATCTCTTTTGGTAGGAGCTCCAGATTGGATTTATGTGGAGGATTTGAGCTTGGAGATTGAGCAAGGGATCAACCCTTGCATATTGGAGGATTTTGGCAGAGTCTCGGGCAGAGTTTTGGAGGATTCTCTTCAGTGGCAGCACAGGGCCTTGAGGGATAGCGTAGATCCTCAAGGGGGTGATTTTTTGGGGTCAACTATTTTAGAAAAGCTTTCTGGGCTTTCTGGGTTTATTGAGCAGAGGTTGATTCCAGAGTTTCAGAATTTTTTGAGGAGGGGAACAGCCCCGGATCCTCACTTGATTCCAACAATAGCAGCAGCACAACAGTTCTCCGACAGCTTGGACACAGTTCAGAAAGAGGCCATTTCCTTACCATTCTGAGTGTATTTCTTCACTTGCCTTGTGCAAGTCGAGGTGCTATCTTTCTGATCACCTCTTGTACTCTGTCCATTACTCAGTATAATAAAATGGCTTAGCATTTCTCTCTGCATTTCTCGAGTATCTGCTTATATTCCATGTATACATTATTGTATGTTGCACTATTGTTATTTTTATCTCTTTGAGCTTCCCAGCTACTATACCACTTGTGTGTTTTTCTCCTATACTCCCAGATCTCGTCCTCTTTTCAGAGGTGACATATCTGGTAAACGCCCTCCCAATCCATCTCTGGTTGGAGTTTGCTTTTGTTTGAGGGATATCCCTAAAAAGGGGATATTACACTTACCTTAAAACTGCCCACACAGACCTGCGTCCTTCATTCTTCAAACGAGGCCTAGTTGTAGCATTTAACAACCCTCCACGCAGTCATTAAGAGACGTTTGCTATGATGTTATGTCCTATGGCCTAGCACATAGCAACTCTGAAGCAAATTAACACAGCAACACAAAGGAGCAGACTTCAACACTTTCCTTCACTGTATAACTGTGGCTTAATGTCTATATCAGCGTCCTTTAACACACAGTCACCTATAACAAACATTGTTGCGTTTGTTGCTGAATTAGGACTTATTGACAGTGAATGAGTGCTCCCTTAGGACTGCGGATAAGGGCTATTTTAGGCAACGTATTAGGGCCTATGTTAACAGCATATTAAGGCTCCTTCTGGACTGCGTATGATTTTCTTTTGGACAGCGTATTAGGACCTTTCCTAACTACAGATTAGGGCCTCCACTTGGCTGCATATAGGGCTCCCTCTTTGCTGCGGATTAGGGCCTCCACTTGGCTGCGTATAGGGCTCCTTAGATCTGCAGATAGGGCTGCGTATTGGAGCTCCCTTTGACTGTGGATTAGAGCCTTCCCTTTGCTGCATATTAGGGCTCCCTTTGCTGTGCATTAGAACTCCTATTGGCTGCAGCTAGGGCTTCTTAGATCTGCAGCCAAATCTCCTCCAAGATTGAAGATTGATCTTCATTAGGGCAGCGTAGAGGCCTCCTTCATGACAGCATAAAGGATAGGGCATCCTCTAGGGCAACGTATCCTCTTTAGGTTTCTCCTCCCACCAAAACCCAAAGACAAGTGGAGAAGAAGAGATCACCAAGAAGATGAGAGTCTAAATGACTTGAAGTCCTCCTTTATTTATACTAAAATGTTGAGCACAAGTGGGATTGATTTGATTGCTGGCCAACCTTGACGAATTGTCCCATAACACAAATAAATTCATATCTCCATGAATACTTATTGGAATCGGATAATCTTTAGATTAATCATACACCTCTCAATGAGAGGGATCCAAGAAAAATATCAGATACCATTAATAAGATGACCCACATGGAGTTTGGCCCTAGTTGCCAATTTTAACAATTGGCAGCTCACCCCTCCTGGAAAATCATTTCGGCCTCGACTAGAAAATCAATCTTCACTGGCAAACTTGGCTTTCCTCCTGCAAATTGAGTGGAACAATGCTATTACTTCGTCATCTAATCTCAAGTTTCTATTTCTGCCTGTAATAGGATCATCCTGGTTACCATCATCTTCAACTCACTCATCCAACAGACGCTTCCATAGCACTAATATCCTGTACAAGGTATGGGGTTAAATCTCCTACCGTCCTCAAGACTGCATACCCTCGGAGCTTCACACAAAATCCTGTAGCCTTTTACTTCAGCTACAAGGAGTCAAGGACCATTATCCTTCACAAAACTACAGACCGAATGGGAGAATAGCAGTACCCAACAAATGGTGGGTAACATCTCTTATGTGTCTTGCATACTAGGAGGTTAAAGCTATCAGAATTCTGAAATCTCCTGAGCCCTTGAACTACTTGCTGATATTTGTGTACATTTTTTGCTTTTCCATATACATATTAATGGAAATTGGGTACCTAGAAAGACAAAAACAAAAGAAACACTCACCTCGGGGAACCACTAGTGAAAATTTGTTTGTCTCGTCCTTATACAACTCGTAGTCTTCTTGAAGCTCTGCAACAAAGAAGTCAATCTTAGCATAAACCTCGACACTGGAGGAAAACAGATTCCATCGATAAATGATTGTAATTGACTGCACCACCTAATAGTTCCCTTATGTGATTTTGACAGGATTTACCATATGTTCTAAAAGTTGACATGGGTCAAAGGAAAAAATCAAATCCCAACCATTAAAAAAAATAAAATAATATATATATATATATATATATAAGAATATATATATTTATTATATATATATGACTATACACAAAAGAACTAATGGAGCTTGACAGGTAACGCGGTCTTTTTTATGAGCTAAGCACCCTTGATCCTAGATTTGTTGAAACGAGATATATTATCTTCAATAACAAAATGCATTTAAGTCCTACACCATATTGGCTATATTATAAACAACAATAACAAAATGCATTTAGTCCTACACCATATTGGCTATATTATAAACACCATCCTATTATCTGACAAGAGAGGCTGACGACAATAAAATAATATAAGGGTAGCTGAAAAACCAGTTTCTGCTGCCGTTGCCGCTGAGACAGTAGAAGAAATCGCTGAGAACAAAGCAGCAATCTGGCATATGGCCTGCCTTCTTCCATTTCTTAACAATTCATGGGAGGACAGACTACACAGAAATGACAATATATTGCACAACAGTTTAATAAGTATTTAAAACAACCAACATTTCTCGACCAATTTGGAGAAAATAAAAAGATTGAAAACAAAATTTCAACAATAATTTCCGTACGAACGACACCAGAATAAATATTAGTCTGAATTCATTAACATACTTGTTCTGGGTTTCGAAACAGCACGTGACTTGCTTTTTCCCATGCTTGAAATTCTTGAAATTACCTGATCATGTCAATTTAGATGGATACTATCAGTTTAGATTCCTTTTGAATACCAAAAGAAAAATGTACGAAATATATATATTGTTGATGAGTAAATACTTTTGCAATCTGAGTTCTTCTTAAATATATTAACCACAGTGTTTTATAAAGTATAAATTTTGGAACAGACTTCTGAGTGGTTGGACAGGAGAGCAAAGATTGTGAGGAATGGGAATTGGTGTTGATGACACCAGACCAAGCATGCCCATCTTCACCACGATAGTCAAGCTCCGCTGGAACTTCCTCCGTTGGTGGTTATTGGAATTTTTAAAGTGGATAAGACTATAAAAATTAGAAATAATGTGGGGAAATCGCAACGCAGAGCCCCCAAAATCATTTCCTCTCCTGTTCGCGCGTTAACCTTTCGGATATTTAAAATGGATAATACTAAAACTTTTAAACTAGCATTTCCAACATAGGGAACACCAACACCCTAAGGCATATAATGGGGAAGAATGGGAAAGACTAAGGAGATGTCTTCCGATGTTGATATTTAAATTTTACACATGTAAAATTAAATTAAATTTTGAAATAAATTAGAATAATTTAATATTTATTTGAATAATTATATCAATTTGATAATTGAAAACATAATTAAATTATAACTATATTATTTAAATATAATTGAATTAGGAAGATTTTATCTTTAAATTTGACAAGTAGAGAATTTGACTATGTATTAAAGTTTAAAGAAATTCCAATAATATTCTTCTTTTCATACCTTTTTTCTTTTAAATAATTTCAATATTTACTAACCACTTACATAATATGGGTATGAAAATAATTTCAACATCTACCAACTATTTACACAATATAATTATGTATTAAAGTTTAAAAGTAAACGAGAATTAAATATTTATATGAATATAATGTTAGAATAGGTGAATTCCACCATTCTCTCAGATAATTTCAACATTTACAAACCACTTGCATAATATGATTAAGCAAATAATTTCCATCTACCAACTATTTACCCAATATAATTATGTATAAAGTTTAAAAAATAAAAGAGAATTAAATATTTATGTGAATGTTATATGAATATAATGTTAGAATAGGTGAATTCCACTAGGTTTTATGTTCAAATCTCATTGGGAGGAGCTAAATTGCAAGGCTAGGCAATCCACTATCGATCCAGGCAATCTCATACATGCAACTCGGTACCTGTAATAAAATCCGATGTAGTTGTTGATGTCGATACCTTCTGATGATGTAGTTGTTGATGTTGATGTTGATGGTGATGCCTTATTGTGTTTTCTTGCTCTTCCTTTGCCTTGATGCCGATGCCTTCTTGCACTTCTTGCTCTTCCTTTGCTTTGCCTTCTTGCTGTAAGAATCCAAGTATGCCACACCCACCAAGAGTGCTCCAAGAAAACTCTAAGTCTCTAAGAGTATGAGAGAGAAAGAAGAATGAGAGAGCTCCAAAACTGAATTGAGAAAAGGTTCACACTGAAAAGAAGAAGCTATTCTCAAGACTTTTTATTAATGAGGCCTTTATTTTCTTCATTTTCCATTATTTTCCTTCGTTTCCCTCCTCACATGCAACATGTGACCTTTCACCTCATTTTTCTCCCAATTTCCATTATTTTTCTTCGTTTTTACCCACTGGAGAATGGAAAGCTATTCTTAGCCAGATATATGTGCAACAGCCAACGTGTTTCTTAATTATGTCTTAATTCGAAGTCTTGGTTAATGGATTATGTCTTAATTGGAAATCTTGGTTAATGGATTAGAGTAACACTCCAATGATTAACTATTACCTCAATGAAAATATAAAATTCCATAGATGTTATCCCTGATTGCTCATAGCTCATTTGGATATGATGTTTTACATAATGGAATATATATAAATGTTCTTTTGGTTCGAATATGTTATTACATAATGGACTATATACAAATGTGCTTCTGGAAAGATTTAAATAAATATAAGAAATATAGTGACTCGTTTATCTTCGTTTTTACAGCATTTTCAACAACCGTCTTTTTTGAACATAATTGTTACTATTTTTTTAAGTTGGTTTGATCCCCTGGATTTTGAACTTTGAATAATGGTAATCACCAATTAAATATTTTCAACCGTCTTCTTTGAACATAATTGTTACTATTTTTTTTAAGTTGGTCTCATCCACTTGATTTTGAACTTTGAATCATGGTAATCACCAATTAAATGGCAATTGATTCTCTGGATTTTTCTTATTTTAGACAATGCCAAAATCATTTTTCAAATCAACTCAGAGGAGAAATTGAATGCTTCCTCGAAGATATATGTTTGTTCATTTTACTATGCACCTTTTACGTTGGATTTCGAGAAATTCTTATTTAGAAAATACTTGTATCTTTAGAACAAATTGCTCTTAAATTATGGAAGATTTAAAAATTAATAACTATTTTATTCTAGTAAGTATATTAATTTGATAGTAATTTGATAGTTGAAAACAAATAAAAAAATATAACTAGATTATTTAAGTCTAATTAAATTAAAAAAGATTTTGATATAATAAATTTCACACATGTAAAATTAAATTAAATTTTGAAATAAATTAGAATAATTGGATATTTATTTGAATGATTATATCATTTTGATAATTGAAAAAAAAAATGTAACTACATAATTTAAATGTAATTGAATTAAGGAAGATTTTGATATTTAAATTTGACAAGTAGACAATTTGACTATGTATTAAAGTTTAAAGAAATTCCAATAATATTCCTTTTTTGATACCTTTCTTCTCTCAAATAATTTCAACATTTAGGAACCACTTACATAATATGATTATGCAAATAATTTCAACATCTACCAACTATTCATCTTGAGCTATCCCATCATTTCAACATCTACCAACTATTCATCTTGAGCATTTGTCAAATCTCATCATTGTTCAATCATTTTAGATCATTTTGTTCATCCATGCGTTACCTCATCACATGGAGCAGTCAGAGCCTTGGTTACAAATGCAACATTTAGGGAGAAGGGAACCTACATCTCATATATTCCATGAGTGTTATGAAGTACTAGTTTAAATAATAAAGACTTACACAAGAATATAGAAAGTAATCAATCTAGAGTAGAATAACATGTATCATTCAAATGACTACACGGTTGGGATCTAACATAAGCCTATTTACGTGATGGTTGACCCGAGTTCATGTCCAACTCATTAATATCAATAAGGAAAATATTTATCAACATGCACAAGCACAGGACTGACCAAACGAATAAGATTTTTCTGTTCAGCTATCATTGCACAGAAAAGTACTTCAGTCCATTAGAACGTATGCCAAACTACAAGTCTTGAGAGTAAAGATACTCCATCCTGTGCACTATGGACAATGATTTTAAAAACAGTTTTCTCTCGTTGCAAGGGAAGTACCTACTCTTTGTTAATTTTTTCTGCTTGGTTTGAAGAATGGAGATTTAAACTTGAATTTCGTACTTTATATAATACTTTATATCACGAACATTGCTAATTGAAATACACCAAGCGGGCTATTCAGTATTGAATTTTATTACCAAAAATTGTATATTAACTTCTAAACAACACTAATTGTGTAATTTATGGTCATGCTATGTCCACTTCCTTTGAAAGAAGGCAATATCTATTGAAACGTCGACTTGGATTTCGAGGAATGGAACTTGGGTCAAATCTTTACACAACCTATTATGCATTAGTAAAAGCGCATATCTACACACACACACACACAGACACACACACACATATATATACTTCTTTTCTAGGGAAGGAAAACATGTTTTTCTTTCTTTTTCTAGACGTTAATTTGGATTTAGGAAAATAGAGTTTGAACCAAATCATTGATTACAGAAAATTTATTAGCATAAATACAATGATCATTCCAACCAATATAATTATAATGGTCATAAAACGGGTGCAACTGACCGAGGTGGCAACTAGGTATGTTAAAAATCTAAGAAGAAATTAGATACATTCAAAATAACTGTAAACCTTTTACAGATTGATAAAGCTAAAGATGAGAAGACAATAGATATATATATATAATAAATTTGACAAACCAAAATAAAGACAAGTTATGAAACATCATTCACATCATAAATTCAATATATCCAGAAAAATATCAGGACTGTAACTCATCAATAATAACCTGAACAGAGCAGTTCCGTGCATATCTTAATTCATCATCTCCTCCTTTCATTCGCATAATTGAATCCAACGGCTTCCTGGCTACCATTGCAGGAGAAGAATATCACAGCTACCAACTCAGAACTGATTCAATGAATGACTCTCGTAGAGGGATGTGCCTGCCTCCAATTTATAAGTGTCCTAGAGTGCTATAATTCATGCTTATTCCTATTTTAGCATAGCAGCATCATCATTGTTACATTTCACATGAGCATTACTCACTTTATTTCTACAATTTTTTTGAAGAAATACTCAAGAAATTGCAAACCCAAAACAACTTTGACTAAAAGTGGAATTCATGTTTCGAATTTTTGATCGACAATCTTACCTTTTATTTTTTATTAGCACTCACACTGAGTGTCATTTTTCTGACCATTTTCAAAGACCCGGCATGTAAAGCTGCATTAATAATTTCAGTTTGACAATGTTAAAAATAGGCCAGGGCCCATGATAGTCACGAGAGACGCTACAGTCCCTCAATAATTTTCCCAAATTTGTCCTTGAGAGTTGACTTATGATATATAGCGATTAAAAGATGATGAAATGGCTGTTGTCCCTAGGGAAAAATAACAAATAGAAGCTGGGGAAAGAGAACTGGTCGAAGACTTATGGGAAAGAGAATGTTTAATTCTCGAATCCCGGGGAGAAAGGAAAAAAGTCATGTCTTAGTCACCTTTATGTTTTATTTTTATACTTTTGAGAAGGGGAACAACTGTTCTTTCCTTGCAGTGAGGGTTGAGGTCATGGGAAGTCCGTCAGTCACTTGTTGCATGAGCCCGGTTATAAAAATTCGTGGTATTGACACACGATAGAGCAGCAGAGCACGATCCATTCAATTTACGCTAGCAAGACACCCTATTCATTCACAGGCCCACAGGATATAGCAACAGAGCACAATCCCTTCAATTTATGCTAACAAGGCACCCTATTCATTCATAGGCCTCTACATTCACTCGCCACAGCACGAAACATTCAACAAGAATTAATGGTTTGTTCTAAAGAATCTGGAAGAAGGGTCCACTGGTCCACCGGCCCAACAAAATCAATAATGCCTGATGTACCCACACAGATTCATGAAAGAAGAGGTTTGGGCATCACAAAGGTTGGGGATTATAGCGTTTCAACTTCCTATTATTACAACTTCGACGGTTGTTGAGTGTCATTTCTATTAATACAACTTCAACTGTTGTTGAGTGCCATTCCTTACCTAGTGACTGGGTAGTTAGTAACTGCCGGGATTTGGCGCTTGATGGAGGCACCTGGCGGTCTTGCAGTTTTTCCAGCTGATTGAGGTACTGGCCGGTTTTGCAAATTCTTTAAGAGGTATCAATCCGACGGCAGAATATGGACCACAGACAACCTTACACGATAACTTATTTCATTTTTGGATCAACGATCAAAATTTGTTCAATCGTCTAACACCACAAATCCACGGTGAACAATAGGACAGGGCGGCGGCTGGGGCAGTTCATTTCAAAGGGAAACGCCTTACGACGTAAATATAATATAGAGAATTGTTAGTCGTAAAGAGACACTAAAACCAAATTTATTTCCACTCTGTCTTTGCAGGTTGAACTTTATAGAAGTATAATTTACTGGCGTAGATAAGTTGGTTTGTATGGGGTTTAATTTTTGTTAGGTATTAGATTTAAATTTTAAGAATTGTGCAGATTGCATTGTCTTAAAGGGCATTCAAGCTCAATTGAGCTTCCTACAGTATATTGTACTAGTGACAATATCTCATTATTGCACAAATTGTTCTTCCATCCACCATGTTCATTAACTTTCGCCTAAACACAATCTAACATAAAATATATCTATATGGAAAGAAAGAAAAAATATACAAAATCCAAATGTGTTCGGAACAAAGAACCATATTAGGATATGAAGCTTACTCTTTCACATTAAAGTGATTCCTTATTTTAACTATCTAAAAACCACATTTAGATGGGATAATCAATTTATTAGTAAATTGATGAGCGAATAAGCAGATATTTATTGGTAAAGTGGTTTGAAGTGATGTTTTAAGTTTTATTTTTAAATTATTATTTTTTCTTATAAAGGTGATGGTGGAAGATAGGTTGGTGATCATTTGATTTTAGAATTTGAAATTTGTTATTTTTATTAAAATATGTTGTAATTATGTCATTGGTAGTTTAACAAGTTAACAAGTGAATGAAAGCGATCCATTACCATTACTTATTAAGGTTCAAGTCTCTCATGAAAATCACATATATGTATCGTATTTGTTGTGTTATTGTACTTGTAATAATAGTTGGGGCCAAATGCAAGTCCTAAATGGCTTTGGCATTAGATATACCCCATGCACAACTCCTTAGTTGATGGATTCTTATTTAAATATTATAAGTTGGCTAGTGTAAATGCAAGCTCTCCCAAATTAGGGAATAGTGAACTCGTCGATCTAGATAATTGGAAATTAGTCTAACAAATAAACAATATGTTATAATTTCATTCAATGGTGATACGTGCTTTGTTACAATTTACACCACGTTGTGCCATGTGATTAATATTAAATTTGTAGTAAACTAATACCTAATCTTTTGAGGTGGTGAGCCCATGAAGATATGATGTGGGAGCATCGATGTATAGTTTAAGTATGAATATGATAAGTTTGAATTAATAAGTTAAGTTAGGAAACAATCATCAAGTCAAGGTAAGGAGAAATGTTGTAGACAATGCAGATCATGTATGTGCATTAACAATTTGGATTGATGCATAATTCAAGAGGCACGTGTATGTTTGAAGAAAGAATGTGAAAAAATTGTATATTGTAAAATGAGAAGATGTGTGCAAAGAGAAATGGCATGCTTGGAGTTTATCCAAGTACACAAACATTGAGGTTTGAGAAAGGGCACAAAGGCATGTAGACTCTAGTAATGAATAACATGTCCAAAATAATACAAGAGAGTGTGTTTATTAGTGCAAGGCAAAGATGACATGGAAGGAAGTTAGATGGTGTTAAGCCCTATGTAAGCCTCATATTAACCCTAAAATCTCTCATTAAGACCTAGATATTGAGTGATTACATTTATATTGTTATGTAGGCTAGAACCTTTCATAGTCCCATTTTATTGTATGTATATATATATGTGTGTGTGTGTGTGTGTATGGATGTATGTACATATGTATGTATATTCTAAGGAGGCCTAGTTTTGGGATCATAAAATCTTGTCTTGTACATTATATTCATTATAAAAGGAGGTTTCCCCCTTGAAGAGGATTGTAATTATTGGTTTCCTATTATTTTTAAGGCACAAGGTTCATAACAACTAATCATGGAGAATTTGAAGCAACGGAAAGGAAGTTGAAGAGATTGACTAGTAAGCAAAGAGTTTTTTTTTGTGAAGCTTGGTAGATCCTTCCTTTTCATTATAATATATGCAAGCAAGTTACAACCACTTAGCCTGGTTAGGTGGTCTCAACCTACCCGATGGGAAACCAGGCCTGTTGACCACCTAACCGCATTATACGCCATACAGTAACAAAAAATAGTTAGTTTATATATCCAAGCTATGTAAACTTGATTATCATGTCCATAACCATAAGTTGTTTGTCTATATATATAAACTACTGCAAGCTGGAAAGTAAAATCTATCTGCATATAAACTTAAGCAAAAAAATACTACAACTTCATCCTTCTAGTCCTCTTGATAAGTAGAGGCCGAGGTAACAAGCGTCGGGTCTTTCGCACCGAATCCAGGTAGCTCAGTCGGCAAGAATAGGCATGGGAAGTTTTTCTCAATTCAGCCCAGATAGCCATCCTATTTCTGCAGTTGGAATTGTATCTTTTGAAAATCCCGCTTATAGTCTAGAAAGTCCTTAATGACATTCATCCATATTTGTTCCATCACCTTACCATGGAGGCATTTCAGCAACTAATACAGGTATAGAGTTTGTTTGTATTGTGTCTCTCTACCATGAGTGTGTCCCAGATCAGGAACCAGGACCTTCCACTCTTCCATGTCCACTACCCCCGCGCTCATAAGTCTATTGATATCTTCCTCCCACTCGGTGATGAGTTGTTGAATTTCCTATCTAGTGCCACCCGCATATGCAGTCATCCCTTCTTAGATCAGTCTGGCCACTGATTTCCTCCCATGGCATTTTAAAGCCATTGGTTTTCCAATTCCCCAATTCCTAAGGACTCCTACCCCCGACATCATCCCCCCTACTGACTCCCCTTAGGGCCTTGGCATCTGCCCTCATGGCGCAAGTCCTCCTCAAAGACCTAGCCTTCGTAACTCGTTCCAGGACCCAGACTGGAATTAATGCTAAAGCAATTGCCACTACCTTACCCTTTCCCCTTAGGTTTACCAAGCAAATGAGCAGATAAGGTTTGCTTAACTAGTAGCCTTCCCTCCCAATCCATATAATCCCCATGCGCGAGAGGAGAAAGCCAAAGCAGAGCAATACCCCAACAGACCCCATGCACAAGAATGCAATGCCAAAGCGGAGTAATATCCCTGCATAGCTTATGCAGTTGTGATGAATCTCGCCATCCTTCAGCTCCCAGCAATTCTCGCCACCCCAATTTCTCTCTCTCCCCAACCCCTTCCCCCCATGCAATCTCAATTCAACAAACCAAACATAGGGGAGCATAATGTAGTGTAGACAGAGAACATACTTGTTAACCAGCGCTTGGGATCATTGTATCTCTTCACCTTCCTGAAACCATTGCGCCACCTTCACTGTTGTCTCCACTTCACAATCTCCCTTCTCTCTACTAACCCTCTTTGTTGTCAAACAACTCTGGTGCATGTGAATTCCACCTTCCTTCTGCCATCTTATCTTAACCATGCGGACAACCACCGTGCCTTGCGCTTCGAGCATGTGGGAGGTGGTGCCACTGCCTTCGGACATCCTTGTCATGATGAACCTCTTAATGGGTCTGTTAGCCACCTCTCACCTCGATCAGGGGGACTAGTAACCAAAGAGTTAAGATACAAAGATTCGTGGAAATAAACAATTATAATGGAGAATTGGAAGTTAGGAAGTGTAAAGTGAAAAGTAGCAACAAAATGAAGAGTCGAGCAAGAGAGTCAACAAAACTAAAACTACACTCTTTCATTTAATATTAAGGAGGAGACATATTTCCATGAGATTGTGTATTTGTCTTGTATTGTTGAAGGCATGTTTATGTATGGTTATTAGTGGTTAATGTTATTTGTGATATCATTAATCTTCAAGTCATTGCACAATTAAGTTGGTGATTTGGAACATTATACCTAGAGAACATTATTTTATATCAAAGTAAGATTTGAGTTATGAAAGGGGGCGACTAAGTGAGTTGTTAGGGATAAATGGTGTGAAGTGATGAAAAAAATAATAAATAAAGAACTATTAGAGGGAAGAAAATAAACAAAAGAGCTAAAAGGTATCAATAAAATAGAGAAGTAGAAATAAGTGTATCAAAATCAAAGGAGAAAGAATATTAGGAAGTGAAAGAAAGAGATGTTACAAAGCTTATTGTGGCGTTATTCAATAGTAATGAGTTATGAAAAAATGAAGTTTTCTCGCTCTTAAAAAAGTTTGAAGGAAATATGATTAAAATATTTGCAAAAGTGAAATGGAAAACCCTTGTGGAACAAAATTTGCAAGACACGGTGCATTTGGTGGCATTTTGTGCAATGAGAACAAATTTAGATGGACAAGAAAACAACTATAAGTTGAATAATAATGGTATCGAAACTTAGAAAGAAGACCTTTTCCACATATTACAAAGAAATGGGATTAAAGTCGCTGTAAAACTCGAGAGAAACAAAGTAGAACGTATTGAAGTATAATAAGAAATTTTACAAACTACCAATGTGAGTTAAACACAAAGAGGATAAATACCAACAACTCTCAAGGCATGTGAAAGGGATTTGTTTAAAATACATGAGGAACTAAGTTTACATGATTTACATTTGACAAAGGAAATACATTAATTAATGATAAAGATGAGGATAAAGTAGTGATGTGAATTGGAAAATTATATTATTTATCACCTATCTTGTGGAAAAATTAGAAAAATCATATTACAAGAGCAGTTTTAGTGGCAGGACCCAGTTTGGAGAATTGGGGGTCTGAAACTTTCCAAGGTTAATTTGAGGCCTTAAATGATGTTTTATGGGGGTAATTTTTTGTTGCACAAGTGTGCACCCCTTGGCACTATTCTACACTTGAAGGCCTTTCCAATGAAGCAAGAATCACGTCAATTAAAGTTTGGACTCAAAAATTATGCCTCCCAAAATTTGACCTATCATCATTGACCACCATAATTCAAAGGGATGCCTATGTAGCCCTTGTTACTTGTGGAAAGGGGCTAGACACATGGTCCCTATGAAGAAGACTTTAGAATATTCAAGTATGATGGTTAAATCGGTCAAATTTAGCCACTAATTGGCTATCAGGTTGTGTTATAACAAGGCCACTAGGAGGAAAAGAGATTCCATTATATTCAAGTGCATTTTGTTCCATAGTAGATAAAAGTAGCTGAGAGTGGATAGAGAGAGTAAAAAACAGAGAGGGTTTGTATTTTGTAGTATCCCACAAGCCACAGGTCTCACTCCCTTGTATTTGCATCATTTCCATTCAAATAAATAAATAGCATAGTAACGTCACTTTCTAGTTGGGTTTTCTCCTGAAAGGTTTTTCCAAATCATATATGATGTTCATTGTGAATGGTGTGTGCTTGCATTTCATTGTTCTCTATTTTCCACATTTAAATTAATGTATGCACAAGCAGAGAAGACAATAAATTAATAAATCCAAAACCTAAGGTAATTAACCTTAATGGTATAGATTTAAAATTTCATTATATTGTTTTATCATATCCATTGTGACAAAATGTCTAATTGAATATCCATGATAATTTACAGATTAAGTAGCATGGAATGCAAGCTAGAAGAAGAAACATCAAAACTAAAATAAGATGATTTGTTCCACATCAAAGGTGGAAGGACTTGAAGAACAACATGTGAAAATTTTATAAGAAAATGCATATTTAGGTAATTGCAGAGGCCAACAATTTTGTAAGGCGAAGAAAAGGACGTAATTGGTACTAATGACAAATTTATTGTTGTGCATGCAAGGTAGAAGGCCAAAATTCAATTAAATGCTTATAAAGAGGGGAGTGTAAAAATAGCACAAATCCAAATGCACAATTTTTCGATTCGGAGGACTGCTGTTACGCGACGCTCTGCTCCCTCGGCCTGCAATCGATCCGCAGCCCCCGCTAGGTGCAGTCAGTGAGCCCGCCCTCTGCTGGCCTGTCCTGCGACCCGTTGGTGAGCCTCCTGCTTGTTGCAGCCTGTCTGCATGGACAGTCCAGCAGTTTATCAGTGGTGATCTTAGAACTTATGATCATGGAGGGGATGGGAACCCATGCGCCTCATCCGCCTCCTCCGCCGTACTCTCCTTCTGAGGCTTTTAATAGGCTTCTAGCAGGACTACCAAAGAAGAAAAGCACTGAAGCAACGAAGTTTGTCAAGAGGTTGGACGATATACCGGTGATCTCCCTCCCTCCAGAAACCTTGATCCAAGTTGCCTTGTCACTGGCTGAAAGGGCTCTCATCAGCCAGTTCACCAGGCTATGGCCGTCTCCAAAAACCACAGAAAGCTGGGTTAACAGAAATTGGAATCCTCTGATCAAAGAAAGCGTCACCTCTTACTTTTTGGGGAGAGGTTATTTCCTCTTCGAGTTCACTTCAAAAGAAGATAAAGACCTGATCTTCCAAAATGGCCCCTACTTCATGGGTCCTCAGGGCCTTTATCTGAACAAATGGACCCCGGACTTCAATCTGGCAGTAGATGTGCCCAAAACAGTTCCGGTGTGGGTCAGGCTCCCAAATCTCCCAGTGCACTGCTTGAACTGGGATTCGCTGAAACACATTGGAAAAGCCCTGGGAAAATTCATAGACCGTGTGAATAACAAGGATAAATACGACTATGCTAGGATATGTGTAGAAGTAGATCTGGAGGTGGGACTACCAGAGGCCATCACAATAAAGGTCGGAAACTGGACGCACATGCAGAAACTGGACTATGAGCAACTGCCCTTCAAATGTCGGAAATGTCATCTAATGAAGAGACTAAGCAGGGAAAATAGGATGGATGGAACCAAGTCAAGTGAATATATATATATTATATATAATAATATAATATATATATATATATATAGTATATTATATATAGATATAATATATATATATATATATAATAATAATAAAACGAAATAATAATAAATAATAATATATAAATAGATTAAAAATAAAAATTATCCAAGAACCAGAAGCAAGGAGGCTCCAATGGCAAAGGAATCCAGCAAACCACTACTCAACAGATCATCTCCAAACCCATCTCTGAAAACAAGTTTGATCCCCTGAGCACGCATCCAGAGAGCACACAAGAGGGCGAAACTCAAAAGAAGACAGAAGCAACATAGGAGACCGAAGCTCAACCCACAAGCAAAGGTACTCCCTCAATCTCAATCTCTCTCAAAGGAACAAGTGCTGAAGATCCAAAAGGCATGGCTATAGAAGATGAAGAAGAAGAGCAGGAAACAGAAGAATCAAAAGAGGAAGGAGAAATAGGAGAGTCCCACACCCCGGTAAGAAGATCAACGAGAGGCCGGAAAACCGATAGGGAAAAAAGGGAGCAGGAGACTTACAAAGAAAAACTTCAGGGCAGTCAACCAACCTTGGAGAAAATGCTAGCATCAAAGCCAAAGATATTGAAAAACCCACCCCAAGGCTCCAAGGGAGCCCACCAAAAGCATAAATAATGAAGGTCATCTCCTGGAACTGCAGAGGGATGGGGAGCAAAACTAAAGAAGAAGCCATCAAAAGTCTAATCAGGACAGAAACCCCAGATCTACTTCTAGTCCAGGAGACAAAGCTGGAAGACATTGTCTTCCTTCAAACAAGCAAGAATCTTTGGAACAAAAGCGAAGCAAGAGAAATCTCCACCCGGGGTGCCTCAGGAGGGATGGGTACTCTTTGGAATGCCAATAAATTTACAGTTTTATTCGAGGCCAGGAACACCCATTGGTTGATGCTGAAAATGCAGAACCTGGATACTAAGGAAAAGTTCTGCCTTTTCAATTTTACTCTCCATTCAACATTAGGGAAAAAAAAGATTGTTGGGACTCTATAAGACATCAAGCAGATTTGACAGATCTGGAAAACATAATAATTGCTAGCGATCTCAATCTTACCCTACATCCATCAGAAAAAAAGGGAGGCAGCATAGTTCGAGATCCGGCTAGAGAATGGGTGGAGGACATAGTGCAAGACTGGGATTTGTTGGACATCAAACCCTCTTCAGGTAAGTACTCTTGGTCTAACAAAAGAGTGGGCCCTGGACACATTGTTGCTAGATTAGATAGGTTTATTATTCAAATTTCCTATCTACTGCTAGGATTAGAGCCCAAAATGCATATTCTTGCCAACAACATCTCTGATCATAAGCCCATAAAGCTAGATTTTTTAGCTCACCATGATCTGGGTCCCATCCCATTTAGATTCATCCCTCTTTGGGTAAAGGAGCATGATTTCATGCAAACTGTCAAGGAATGTTGGAACCAACCAGTTAAAGGATCGTCGTTCTATATTTGGGAGTAAAAACTTAGAAGGGTGAAAGGAGCTCTAAAAAGATGGACCAAAACGCTGTCCAATCCAGCCACAATAAGGAAAACCACTAAAGCAGCTCTTGTTTCCCATCAAAATGATATGGAAAATGCAATGCCCACAAAGGATTCTCTAGAACAAGAAAGTCTGCTACAACAACAATATCACAAAGGCTACTTAGTTGAAGAAGAGTATTGGAGAATGAAATCTCGAAACCTCTGGCTTAAAGCAGGGGATAGGAACACTGCTTATTTTCATAAACAAGGCCAAGCAAGGAAATGCTTCAACACTATCTCAGAGATTAAAGAAGAGGGAGATATCCATAAGGATTTTTATCACATAAAGAAAGCCGCGTTTACACATTTCCAAAAATTATATAGTGAAGACAAGGACCCAAACCACTACCTGGAGCTGTTAGAAAATATACCCTCTGTAATTTCTCAGTGAAGAAATGAATTTCTGGAGGCCAAAGTCACTAAAGATGAGGTGAAAAAGGCTCTCTTCAATATGGACCCGGATAAGGCCCCTGGACCGGATGGTTTCTCTACTAGATTCCTCCAAGCTTGCTGGCAGATTATTGAAAAAGATCTACTCGAAATGGTTCAAAAATCCCGAAATATTCAGAAAATAGGAGGCAGCACTAATTCTGCGTTTTTAGCGCTCATACCCAAGGAAAAAGGTGCCAATAACTTCAACAGATTTCGACCGATCTCTCTATGTAATACAGGGTACAAATTGATCACCAAAGTAATTGCAAACAGATTAAAGTTTATCCTCCCCAACATAATTCCAGAGAATCAAGGAGGCTTCATTCATGGAAGGTAGATTGTGGACAACTTTCTACTGGTCCAGGAAGCAATACACTCGAGTCTACAGCGAAAAGAGCGAGGTATGGTGATCAAACTTGATGTAGAAAATGCTTTTGATCGAGTCAATCATAGCTTTCTTGTAAATGTTATGTTTGGTTTTGGAACAAACTTCATCAATTGGATCTGGGCATGCATCTCAGAGCCATGGATAGCTCCTCTTGTCAATGGAAGAGCCACAGACTTCTTTAAAGCCTCGAGAGGACTCAGGCAGGGGTGCCCTCTATCCCCCCTGCTCTTTGTCATTCAGGCCTCAGTCCTCAGCTTCCTGCTAGATAAAAAGTTGCATGAGTAAGAAATTAATGGTCTGCGCATTGCAAGAGGGAACAAAAATATTAACCATGTTTTGTTTGCGGATGACACACTGCTGTTAGGTCCTGCCTCTATTCCCTCTGCCACAAAGTTCAAAGAAATCCTGAATGAGTTTAGTGAAGCTTTAGGCAATGTTGTTAACAAGAGAAAATGACATATTTTCAGTTGGAATACTTCGCCTAGGCTGCTATCTGCCATCTCCAGATGTTTGGGCTTTGAAGCCTCCTCCACATGGTCTTCCTTTAAATACCTGGGCCTCCCATTATCTCATAAGAGATCAACTAGCAAAGATTGGCTCCCACAGTTAGAAAAGTTCAAGGCAAAGATCCAAGCTTGGGGATATTCCTGGCTGAATGTTGCAGGCAAAACAGTCTTAATAAAATCTGTTCTCAACAGCTTCCCTCTGTTCCAATTCTCAGGACTCCTTGCTCCGACAATCATCCTAAGCAAAATGGAGGAATACATAAGGAGGTTCTTCTGGAAGGGAGGGAAAAAAATGAAAAAAATATCCCTCTTGTCAGCTGGGATACCATCTCCAAGCCGCTGTGGGAAGGTGGCCTAAATTTCAAGAATATTCGTCAACAGAACGTGGTAATGGCTGCAAAAATCGTTTGGAGGATCATCGCCCCCAACCCTGGCTGGGCCCAAAAGGCGCTCTGGAAAAAATATTTCAGAGGTCCAAGAGCCAGATGCTTAGATAATGTGATTCACGGGCCAAATTTGACATTCCTAAAAACATATGACAAAGCAGCATCACTAATCTCCGCCCACTCCTACTGGATACCAAGCAATGGGAAAAAAATTAATATATGGTTGGACAAAATAATGAACAAGGAGCCAATTAAAACCAGAGCATCCATAAATTTGCTGCGTAGTTGGATGGACAACAAAGGCATGCAAACCTTGTGGGATATTTCATGCTGGAATGATGCGAAATGGGCAGCCTGGAAGCAATTACATGTGCCGGACAACCTGATCTCAGAGTGGACCACGCTCCTCGACGCCCTCCATGGTCTGGCACCAACGCATTCGAGGAAGAGAGATGAGATAGGCTGGGGGCCAAAAGGCAGCGGATATACAGTCACACAGGGGTATGCTAAACTGATCGAGCGACCTCATGTTCCTACGAATCCAGCTCCTTGGAAAGGCATCTGGCAACTGCCCTCTTGGCCCAAGGTCGATTTCTTTGCCTGGGTTTACTGCCACGGAAAAAATTTAACTTATGATAACTTGCAGAAGAAAGGCTTCCACGGTCCTTCCATCTGTCCTCTGTTCAATGACAACACTGAGACAACAGTCCATCTAATGCTAGATTGCAGCTTCTCCAGGCAGATTTGGTCCTATTTCACCCAGGATCTGGATCCTAATTTCACTGTTCCTCGCTCCACATCTGAACTTTTCTCTGAATGGGTAAACAGATTTCCAAGACCTCCTCCTAAAAATATGATTATCAAAGCATCATGGGTTGTCCTCCCAAAAATTATTTGTTGGCAGTTATGGATAGAGCGTAATAAAAGAATTTTCAGAAACACAAAACAGAGCCACAAAGTCCTAGAAACCAAAATTAAAAGTCACATAAAGGAGTGCTTGATTGATCTAAAAGACGACTCCAATCTCAGACAGCAGGACATAGCATGGGGATCAACGCTAGAACTTCAATTTCATCCAGCAGTCAAAAAATCCCCCACTATCAAAGAATGGCAAATAAGAAAGCCCGAGAATGACTTCCAAGAGGGGCTTAAATTGCAAGCAAGGCACTTATTTTTCTTTGACGGAGCAGCAAAGGGAAATCCAGGCAAAGCTGGTGGAGGTGGTGTTGTTCTAAATCAAACCGGGGAAAAAATCCACTCCTACGCTTGGGGCCTAGGTTACACTACCAGCATCCAAGCTGAGGCCTTAGCCCTCTTCCAAGGACTCAAGACCCTTAAAGAACTGGACATTAATGAAGCAACTGTCATAAACGACTCTCAAGTCATTATAAATGCAATGGTTTCCAGCATCCCAGTACCGGACCTCAATCTAGCAAGGCTGATCACCAGGATCAAAGGCTTGGAAAGTAACTTTCAGGATTTGAAGTACTACCATGTGTTTAGAATCCACAATAAAATGGCGGACATCGAAGCTAATAAAGTTGTCCTACTCTCTGCCAGGACTAAGCTGAAAGAGGAAGAAGAATCATGGGAACCCATTCCATAATTAGACTGCTGCCATGTTCTACTGCCTATTACTAAAACAATTCGTTTGTATTTTCAAGTGGGGGCAAATCTATGAAAATAACTCAACAGGGGTCTATCCAAGGCAAAATCTTGTAAGTCTCAGCTACATTCTTAGCGAAGAAATGCATCAAGACAAAGAAGCACATAATGTAATCAGATGTTGGCATTCTGCCCAAGATTAATATAAAAGCTCCATAACCGTTCTTGTTAAAAAAAAAAAAAAAAAAAAACCTAGCACAAATCCACATTGGCACATGAGGAAACCTATAATAAATAGTTGCACCGATTCTTGAAGTAGTAAAACAAGGTGAGAGCTCGATAATGCAAACAAGTATCCCAACGTTGACAAAGCAATGATAGGCTCTAAGGAAGAGCATTATCCAAGGAGGAACATTTCCATGATCAGGTCCAAGGGCAAAGATGAGTGTTGTGAGTGATTATTGATAATAGTAGCAGCAGCACAAAGAGAATTGTTGTTATAGTAATGGAACAAAAGTGAAATTTGGCATGTCAAAAGCACTCCTTTCCATAAAGATTGTTTTGGTTCCAATAAGGCTATGCAGTTATGCTAAAATTGGTAACTAGGGCCAAATTCCATTTTGGACAACTCATTTGATGGAGATGTTTATTGCTTTGAATTCCTCTTTTCGAGAGGACCAAAATTGACCTAAATATCATCAAATTTGGACAAGGAGAAATGTGTTTTTGAATTTATGTCCACTCATATGCAAATCGATAAGGTCAAACTCACCTACATGTAGGCTCATAAAGCCCAAACGCTATGTTTCTCGACCATCACCAATTTGTATATATAGAGGTGTCCTCCAACATCATTTGTGACATCCCATGAGCATAATTCCTTGGAAAATATATCTTCGAGGCAACGAAGCTTAAGGAGGATGAATTTGTGTATGGTTGGGACTGTTTTGCTTATTGTTTTGTCTCAACAGGTCCAAGTTTAGGAGCAGAGTTGTGTTATGGTTAAGGGCAGATTCGTGTATGGATTGTGGCTTGTTTTACGGGGGCTTTCTCTTTGCAGGTAGGTCGCAACTAGGAGATTCACTTATAGCTAGGTCGTAGGTCTAGAATCACCTGTTCAGGGGGCTGAGGTGTTGTATTAGGTCACAGACCTAAAATGTTAGTAAACATGTGGTTGTTGGAGGTGGATTCGAAATCTAAAACGAGGCCAGAACAACAGCGAATAAGAGAGCCTTTGTTTGGAGAGCAAGTCACATTGTTTCAAGGTCTACAAGTGTTGAAGAAGGTTGGAGAAGCATGCTACAAAAGCCCTAACCAAGAGTCGCATAGATAAAGTCAATGATGGCCTTAATGTGGTCATAGACTAGCTCCTAGAGCCATTAAATGGTAACATCATAAGGAAGGATGTAGCAAAAGGAGGAATTTTGGATCAGTTGAATTAGATAGCAGTGGAATGCGACCAACCTTCTATAATAATACAATTTGACTTATGTGGAAAGAGTGCCTGAATTACGGGTTTAAGAGTAGTGATACAGGATCTTCAAATTGGCAAGTCATTTTGACTCTAAACCATTATACTCTCTCTCTCTCTATTGAACATTTGATATTAATAATAAGAATATTTGATTAATGGTTTTCCCCATCTTGGGGTTTTTCCCTAACTTAAGCCAATTTTTGTGTTCTCTTATATTGGCTTGTCCTCTGCGTTTATGGTTTATGCTCTTTCTTAAGTTACTTTCAGTATAATAATGGTTTATTTGATTGCAATGAAAATGTGAATTGGGCTAAGAGGGGTCATTGAAGTAACTGCCCTAAGCAAAGAACATGTTAACTCAAAATTAACATGGTATCATAGCTTTGGAGAGGTCAAGCTCAAGCAAGAGTAACAACAATCATTAAAGGTGTATCAAATGCAGATATAAAAGACTCTATCTGAAAATTCCTTCGGTTTGTGGAGAAAAGTCAAGGCACGAATCAGGAACATCGAGGGTTTATGATTATTGTGTATGCATTGCAGATTCTAACCCTTATCTAGACCAGCGACTTGCCTTGAATTTTTTCTTTTTGTGTTTGGTCAAACACATGAAGAAGCGACGTTGAATATTTATTTCTATTGTGTAATCCATCTTTGTGCATGTGAGCATATCCAGGGCAAGATAAATTTGATAGATCGATGATTTGTTTGGTCTCAAGGGTTACTTTGGCAATAAACATGTTACATCTAAAATTGTTTTTATGTGCTAAGCAAATACTTGCAATTATCTTCATCATTACTTGGGTTGCAATTGATATTATAAAAATCGAAGTCTTTTGCATATCTGAGTGGAGTATATTTGTCCTTCTAGAGCAAAAAAATGTTCGATTAGAAGCAATAATAGACACATCTTAGTGCCAACGTATCGTACATAAATTTTGTGACTTAATTACATGATTGATGTTATGAAATTATGATGGAAATGTCCAACACCCAAACAATGTGATGATTTGGAGATTATATATGTGATCTGGTGTGATATGATGGTAATTTTTACTTCCAAGCTAAGCACACAACATGGTTGAATGATCTTTAATTTTAAGTGTGTTCTAGTTATTCAAAATGAATAGTTTTGCTACACTTCTATAAACTGATCAAGCTTATAGGAGGTGTGATGAATAGACTGATTGAAGTGATCCGATGTGAAACTTCATAGATGTTCTGCAATCAGTGTCGGTGCACTAGGTAATTTGTTCTGCTTGTCATGAAGCATTACGTTGTGCAACAATGAAATATAATCCTGAAAATTTTTGGTCTTGTTATGGAGTAAATTTTGAACAAGTCTCTTAAGATCTAAAGCTTGCATTTGTGATGTTAGCATCGTGCTAAACCTTCGGAATCTCAGTAGCATAGCTTCTTATGAAGAAGAATTTTATAGGATATCTAATCAATGAAATCGTTGAATCAAGGAATATCCCCTAGCTTATTTGCTAAAAGATAATGCAAATATAGTTGCAATAGTATGGTTTTGTTGTAGCTATTATAACCACCCTCCAAAATTTTGCATATGCTCTGATTTTGGAGCCTTGCCTTCTGTCCACATGAGCTTATATTTTATTGTCGTCAAGTATTCATGAAATGATTAAGACTTATCCTTTTATATTGTGCTTGTGTTTGCTCGTTTTGATACTTATATGATCTTTTGAGTCACAAGCTAACCTTCTGACTTGACCTTGTAGCAGTCTTGGGCTTGCCTCTGGAAACTACGCAATATTGGAAGGCAAGCCAGCCTTGATGATGGAAACTGTGAAATCCTTCATGGAAGATCAACCTTGAGCTTGAGGATTGCATAGTCATGGATGGCAACCAACCACTAAGCTTAGAAAATGTGCAATCCATCCCTTGAGCTCAGAAACTGTGAAATGCATTGACCCGGGAAGTTGCACAATTCTCTAGAATTGTGCAATCTTCCTTGGAAGTATACATGGAAAGTTTCCCAAAAAAACAATAAAAGAGAGAGAGAGAGAAACCAATTCCTATAAAATATGGACTCCTCATTAGTTTCCTGAAGGCGACACAATTGTTATTTTTAGAAATTTCCGCCAAGTGTCTATTTTTCCTTGATTTTAGGCATGCACGTCATAAACTAAATCCACCTACATCTATTTAATTGATGCCTCTATATTTCATTCCCAAGAAGATCAAGGAGCCTTTGGTGGACTTTGCGTCGCTTTTCTATGTGAGTTTTTATTTTGTTATCTTTTGCCGCTTTTTTTGTCGTTTTTTGTTGCTTCGCTTATGTGAGTTTTGTTTTGCTCGTTTCTCTTCATGGTTGCTGGCATTTTAACTTAGATTAGCTTGTAGAAGTGTTGTTTTAGTTTTTCGTTCTCTTTTCATAAGTACCGAATCAATTTTCTTGTTTTTTCACATCGGTGATCGTTGTTTCAGCGACTCTGCTTGCATATTTGTTTTTGCTTTTGTTTGTTGAGTTTCTACACTTAATTCACATTGATATATCCATACTTAGTCAGATATGCACTTTAACTTACATTATCATTTAGATATGCTTGTTTCTTACACCCTCACTGGGCAGATCTGCACTTCACTTGGGCTATGCACTGCCTTTCCCTGCTGGGCCTTGCGCAAGTCCAAGGCTCAAGTTGAGAGCTTGGCCTCTGAGACTGCGCAATGCATAATACAGGCTGGCCCAACTGCACTTTGTGCAATCCCAGGGCTCAGTCCTATCACCTTGGCCACTAAGACTGTGCAATGCCCAGTCTCTCCCTATCACTTCCCAAGTTGAACTACGCATTGCACAGTCTCAATCCTCAGGTTGCACCACTAATTGTTGAGACTGGGCAATGTGCAGTTCCCTTAGCCAATCTCCCTCCCTTTCTCATGAGAATTGCGCAATCTCTCTCATTAGTTCACTAGTTTGTTGCTTGATCTTGCTTTGAAAGTGGATTTGCAAAAGTTAATTTTGTCTTGCCATGAGTGTCGTTTCCCTCCCATGGGTATCATAGTTGTTGAGCATTTCTCTCCAGTTGTCATTGTTACCATGGCATCCAAGAGAGTTGCTTCAAGAGATACCACATAAAGCAGTACCGAGGAAGCAATTGAGAGTACGCTAGTAAACTTGCTAGTATATTCAAACACTCAACTGTACATGGAAAAGGAATCAAATCTTACATGGCAGAAAGTGAATGAAGTTTTTTCAGCAAAGAGCTTCCAAGCAGATCCATAGGACCAGAAGGTATACATTAATGTCCATAAATCAGGGCTACACAGGGTTGCACACAAATATCCAACCTTCCCATGTGCAGATATCATCAACTGGATTGTTTCGTATATTGATGTGAAGAGCATGACTTTGAGGAGTTCCAGGAGACAGAAGCTTGCTACTTTTTTGGGACCAGATTACCGCCTTATGTACCATTTTCTCGAACCAGAAAACTCATGGATTCATACTTTTGCGTGCCCACATAAATGTGGGAACAAAATATGTTGTTAAAATCTGGGTGAAAGAGCCATCAAAATTTTGACAGACACCCACCAATACATACAATGCAAAAGCTCTCAACAGGACCCATCAGTTGTTGATCATCTTAGCTTGCAAAATTTATGGTCAGCAAAGCACAAAGACATTTCCTGGAGGGTGGAAATCTTGTTGAACCAAGTTATGAATGAGGGAAATTCGTTCAACTGGTTAGACTTTTTGGCTCGACAATTAAGTATCCATGTAGCGAATGCCCTGAATCCTCCCAAGGGGCAAGCAAGATTTTACATGTGTGCATATCTACTGGATGCAATTTGTGCACATAAATGCATTCCCTGGTATGACCTAGACTTGGACACCTCGAGATACTGACATGCACATTCATTACAGATTGCTCTCAGATTGTAGCCACAGAGGAGTTATGGAGAAGATAACTAACCACTTCCTCATTCTCCTATACAAGATGACCTTTGAGGAAGAACCACCTTGTATGTCACATGGGGTAACGGAAGAAGTATCAGAGATCGCAGATTGGTTTGCCTCACTGGATGGAACCTTCCATAGAGTGTTTGGCGATCAGAAGTCGCCGCATATTTTTCCAAGGTATGTCACCGATAATCTTGTCATGCAAGAAGTTTCATATCATATCTCCTCAGGGTTGTCTACAGCTTTGCATAGGAAGAAGAAAACACCTTGGCCAAATTTTCCTATTGAAATTGGATTGTACGAGATCAAGAACCTGAAAGTCACAGATACCAAAGAAAAGGTGATAGATAAGTTTGCATTTAGTACTCTAGACTTTAATCTGTACAATACCCATAGTATTTGTAGAGACCATTGTGCGAGAATTCATTTCCAGTGGTTCAGTGGGACATTTTTCACTAGGCGGAGGAAGATCCATGGAAGAATTGTTATAATGCCTCCAAGTACCTCGAGCTAGTCAATTTTGCAGGAACTTCACAGGTGAATTTGCAAAAGGAAGCTACTTCAAAAGCAGTGCCAACAGAAGGGAGAAACCCTGTGCAGGATAAGGGAAAGAGAAAGGTTTCTTATAGTCCAGGAGGAGAATGAAGCCTTGAGATGGAATTGGATCCAGCCATTGTGAAAGTGCATTTAGTAGTAGAGGAAAAGAGGAAACAGAGGATGAAGAGAGTAGAACGGAGGAAGAGAGAAGAGCAGAGGAGATTGGAGGAAGAAAAACAAAAGCAAGAACAAAAAGAGAAGCATAAGCAGGAAGAAGAAGATAGGCGAAGCACAATAACATAAGAAACAACATAGAAATAAGTTGAAAAGCAAGAAAAGAACCGACAACCAGCATAGGAGAAGAGTGGACAGATGTAGGACACGGAGCTTGCTCGGCAGGTTGAAGAGTTGATAGAGATCATAGACATGGAGGAGGAACTGAAGCCGCATAATCAAGATGTCGACCTGATTCCAAACACACAACAGGTCACCGTGCAATCTCCACCACCTCAAGCATCAGAGTTAGCTCCAAGTGAGTAAGGGGAAGTTGTTCCTCTTGATGATGATTTGGTTATGGACACATACAATCTGTCGTATGATGAACTTCATAAGAATATTGTACAAGCGCATAAGATTAATTTTCCAAATGACCTTGCATATCATACTTTATTAGAGAAAGGGTAATTGTGGCAGACACCATAAATAATCCCAATGCCATTGTCGCAACCAACTTGGCCTTCGCAGGTGCAACAAAGTCTAATATCGAGTTTTTGATGGCTAAGAATAAGGAATTGGCAAATAACTTGCAGGCTTCCAGGAAAGAGGTTGAACAGTTCCATGCAGCAGTTCAAAACGCAGCTTTTGCATAGGTCCATTTGGAGGAAATGAAGGTTGCGATACTTGGTGAAGTATCGACACTTGGAGAGACCATGCACAATCTATTTGAGGAGCTTGTTACCATGCATAAGGGAATTGTCCATGTGCATGGCTTGTAGCAACAATGTAAATATTTTTTCAAAACTCTCATGAATGTGCAAGATGCAATCATTGTCGTACACTAATGGTGATTGCGATAGAAAGGGGCACTGCTTGACTTGGGCAAGAAAATGAAGCAACATGAAGAGTTGGCTCACTCACTGAAGTGAAATGTAGGAACCAGGTTAGAAAGGAGACAGATTACCGCTAAGGAATATTTGTAAGTGAACAAACAAAACATGCAAAACTACATCAGTGGCCCTGTACAAGTGCAGACAATGTTGCTCGTGCTCTAGAAGGAAGTTCAAACTGGTTCCAAATCATTGTACCTAGATGCCATGGAAGCTAGAGTTCACTTCTAACCCAACACCAATCACACAGTTTGGGGATGTCATCACACAGTACCAAGCTTAGCACCGATATGTGACTAAGAGACATCAATTGGAATTTGTTAAGCTTGAGTTTCCCCAAACTCAAGCATGATAGTGTTTTGTCTTGTTAGGATGCATAATTGGCTCTATTCTATTTTGTCTTATATGGGTACGAGTCTAAATTGTAACATTATTTGTAATTCATTTGTAAGTGGAATTCCAAGTGTTAATATTGGAATGTGAAGAGACATGATGTAATGTAATGAGTTTTTTGGTAAAGAAGTTGAAGAGTCACAAGGGAAGTCCAAAAGTCACAAAGGGGAGTTGAAGAGTCAGCCCTTCTTTTTATAAAGAGAACCTCATAACTCATGTAAAGGGATTTTAGGAGCCAACCTTTTGGTTAGGCTTAGGCCTGGAATCAAAGGGTTGGAAGTTTGTAAGAGCCTTGGCTTCTTTGTAGCATAGAGGAAGTATATTTCTTTGGAGGAGTAGGTGATGTTGAATTCACGTTCCACTATTGGGGCTATTGGTCCATCAAGGGTGTATGTATGATTGGAACTTTCACTTAATAAAAGCTCAAAGTTGTCACGTTTTCATGCATATGTTGTAAATATAGTAGGACTATTATTGTTATGTTTGTAATGTATGTTATTTAACTTACACTTATGTTTATTGATCTGAATGTAAACTTGAATATTTTTTAACAATTTGCAAGTGAAATTTATATGTGTTTTGGGTGGAGCATTGGCTTACTAAACACATAAACAAGTAAATTCAAACCAAATTTTACAGCCAAACGGAGACAAAACGAACATATTTGAAACACATAGCACAAGCATGATAAATGAATTCACCCCTTTCTTGGGCTACATCTCCTACTCCAGCTTCCAATGTAGGGTTTCTTTTATTAAAAATGCTCAAAAGTGTGTTTACATTATTTAATTAGCTCAAATAGCATAATTGATGTCTCCAATGGATCCAATACTATCAAAAACCCCTATTTTGGTTCTTTCTTCACCTCATTTGGCCAAAAATTGAGAAATTTATGCTTGGTTATTCATTTTCCCAAATTTTGTAGCTAACCATCCTACAATTCGGCCTCAACCTGGCTCGAGCACCCCAAACGTGGAACCGACACACTAATTTTGGCACAATTCTCACTCGGTGGGTGAATTTGTAGGACCGTTAAGGGTGCCATTAAGCCACTAGTCTCGAAAATCTTGGTCACGTGGCGCCATGCGACCACATGGGGAGCCCAAGTTTCAGGGTTGTTGTCTGGCCCCCTTAGTTGGTGCGCCCTTAGTTCTATGGTGCGCATATGACTATGGGATGGCCCCCTCCTCTGCACATTCTTTTGGACATATGGAAGGGTCATACGACCCAGAGCTGGCCCCCTGCTCCTTTTCGTTTGCGCTCCCAGTTTGTCAGCTGAGCATATGGTTGTGGGATGGCTTGGGGCTATGGTCGTAGACCATGAGAGCTGGGCTAGGCCCTAAGCCTCTCGCTACGGTCCTGTGGTGCAAGGGTGGACAGGGGCCAGGGCTTAACCCATCTCCCCCTCCATAAATGCGCTTACCATACATTAAATTTAATTCGTGTTCATTGTATATCAAGTAAAAAAGCCATGGCACAATGTTGTCGGCCTTTGGTTGTTTAGCGTGAGGTCTCAATTTCGAATCTTGGAGGTGTTGTTTCGACCTCCCGACAAATTTTGGCCACCATGAGGAGGCCACGTGGCATTCCCTCATTGGGCCACCACAACAAACCCATCAACCAATGAAATTTCACCATGCCATAACCAATCATGTTGTTCCAAGTGTTAATCAACCATTGGCCAATGGAGGACCAGTCAACATGCCAAGTCATGGCCCAGTCAGCGTACAAAATGCTAACTCGGGATACCTACAACTATTTTTCCAATTTTTTTTAGTTGTTTCCCAAATCAATCAGAACGTGTTTCTGGGAGCATCCGATGTTGAATTTTAGTGAAATCAGTTGCGTTGGATTCAAGTCACTGAGATCTATCTAATCATACATGTTTTGAGCTCTGTCACACACTTTCAATTTTGAGCATTATTTTGATCCAACGGATCACTCCTCCCCATTGGAAGCTTTTGGACCTCCAAAAGATCTTTATCAATGAACAAATAGATGAGGGTATAATTCCCTCACTTTTACAGTCTCAATCCACTGAACTTTGCTTGAATTTGAAATTTTGAGCCTTTCGTGAATATACATCATTTTCCCTTATTTTGGAATCCTTGTCTTGTTGTCATAGATAACATCTTGCTACAACTTCCCTGAATATGCAGAACAACAAACTGCCTTTGAAGGAATAAACACATTCCCTCCTCCATTCCAAATCAAAGGAAACTTAAACAATCTCAAATTCTTCTCACCTTGAACATTGTCGTCATGACGATGCGTACCATGTCTAGCCTTGTACCTGGCTCGACTCTTGACCAAATGTGATCGCCATCGCCATGCACATCCAACACATTATGCAACCCACAAGAAGAAGTTTTCGAACCAATGTCCTCTTTGTCAATTTTCTTTTGCATTTTCTCTTTTACCTCTGCACTCTCTAACATTGGCATCTTGTTCACACCAATGTTCAACATTGATGCATGCTACTACAATTTTACTTCATTTTGTTTACCTCTTTTAGGAGGCAACATGTTAGACTCTTGAAATATCTTATCACATGAATTAGAAACATCAATGAAATCATATTTCAAGCTTGAATCATATCTTTGAAAGGGTTTATATTCTTCAACACCTTCATGTTTGATCATTAACAACGCAAAGTTCTTACTAGCATTAACAATCCTCTTCATTTATCCCGCATTTACAAGATACGCCTTCAAATTATTGTTGTGTGCTCTAACAATGTACTCAATCCCGTTCTTGAACAAATGATATTTGTTCTCATGGCGATGAAAAATAGATCTTCTATCATATAGATATGGGCTTCCCAAAACAATACCACATATATCAACTGGAATTACATCAAGCTCTACCCCATCTAGAAAGTTTGCAATGATTGCAAATCTAAATATGCATTTCTTGGTCACATGCAATTTTTCATTCTCACATACCAAACCTAAAGTATATGGTTTAGGATGAGGAATGGTTTCTAAATTCAACTTCTTGACAATGTATTATGAGATAAGATTTGTTTGCGAACCACTATAAAACAATGTATCTATCTTGGTATGTTTTGAAACAACTCTAATATGGAAAATCTCTATTCTTGTTTTTTCATCTTGAGTTTCAATGAGACAATTTGAAGAACTAGTACTTGCAATGTACTTACATTTCAAATGCATGGTTGTGATCTTTGTTTCATCTCTAGAATTTTAACCTAAATCATGTTATGTAGTTGCAGTTGTCTTCCCCTTTTCCTTGTTCTTAAACTTTTTGGGTCTCATTTATGGATGAAGTTTCCAACAATGATCTTCATCATGGCCCTCTTTGGAACAATGTTTATATGTAAGTTTTTCTTTCTCCATCTTTATGGTAGCATTCTTCTTCCCCTTTCCTTTGAACTTACCTTTTCCTTTTTCTCCAGACTTAAAGGAATTCTCACTAGTTTCTTCAGAAACATTTTTCCCTCTTGCCTCTAAATGAGTTTCCTGAACACAAACCTCATCTAGTTTTGTAGGGTTAAACACGAGCATGGTATGTATCAAATAACTATGAAATCCTCCAATGTATTTGAGCAAAGTATCTTGTGAGGAAAAATATATACCCAAAATCAAAGCTCTTTTCCTAAATTCTTGAGTATAAAATTGCACATTTTTCCCTTTAGCTTGTTTAAAGTTCTTCCAATCCATAATTGCTTTCTGCATATATGCTAATGGATAAAACCGCCTTCTCATTGCAACAATAAAATCATTCTAAGAGGATAAAACCTTACCATGTTTCTTCATGTCCTCTTGAGTTTTGGCTTTCTACCATGTTAGTGTTGCACCTTCCAATCTAAGAGAAGCAAGTTGAATCTTGGTTTCATCATATGTGATTTTTTGTATCCTACAATAGACTTCAATCTGACGAATCCAATTATCTAATTTCTCCGCATTTACCTCTCCATTGTACATAGGCAATTCAAACTTAATATCAAGCTTAAGAAAAGGAGTTTTACCACAACCTATTGGGGAACTTGAAGGTGTTTTTGAAGGGTTAGTAGTAGTAGAAGAAGATGGGGCTGAAGGTGAAGATGAAGATGGTGACAATGGAGGTGAAGGTGGTGGTTTGTCACCATTCCCTCCATTCCCTTTTGGAGGTTTGTCTCCTTTTCCTCCATGAAATTTTGAGCTCTCTCCATACAGTCTGGAATTCCTCTCCTCATACAGAACCGTAACGATCTCTGACATCTCAAAGAATTCTTTTTTGAAAGTCTTCTCATCTTCAAACATCTCTTCAGGACCTTCTTCATGTGCCATGCCTATTGAAGCTTAAGGAGTGTTTGTTCTCCTTGAAACAATTTGAGATCTTGGCTCCACCTTTTTTCCTTATCCTCTCTTGAACTTAAACCTTGTAAGCATCATAAAAACACTTACAAAGAAATCAAATCTTCACAAAAGCCTATTGGTATGATACCAAAAATGATATGAATGTAAACTTGAATATTTTTTAACAATTTTCAAGTGAAATGTATATGTGTTTTGGGTAGAATATCAGCTTACTAAACACATAAACGAGTAAATGTAATCCAAATTTTATAGGCAAACAAAGACAAAACTAGCATATCTAAAACACATAATACAAGAATGATAAAGGAGTTCACCCTTATCTTGGGCTACATCTTCTAGTCCAACTTCCAATGTAGGGCCTCTTTCTTAAAAAATGCTCGTGTGTTTACATGCTTTAGTTAGGTCAAATAGTAAAGCTAATGTCTCCAATGGATCCATCACTGTCAAGAACCCCTATTTTGTTTCTTTCTGCACCTCATTTGGCCAAAAACTAAGAAAGTTATGCTTGTTTCTTCATTTTCCCAAATTCTGCAGCTAACCATCCTACAATTCAACCTCAACCTGGCTCAAGTGCCCCAAATGTGAAACTGATGCACTAAACATGGCATAATTCCCGATCAGTGGGTGAATTTGTAGGACAGTTAAGGGCGTCATTAAGCCCCCAATCCCAAAAATCCTGGTCACGTGGCACCGTGAGACCACATAAGGAGCCAAAATTTCAGTTACCATTCATTCCGCCCTATTTTGTGTTATATGGGTATGAGTGTAAATTGCAATTTTATTTGTAATTAATTTGTAAGTGGAGTTCTAAGTGTTAATATTGGAATGTGAAGAGTCATGATGTAATGTAATGAGTCATTTTGTAAAGAAGTTGAAGAGTCAAGAGGGAAGTCCAAAATTCACAAAGGGGACTTGAAGAGTCACCCCCTCCTGTTATAAATAGAACCTCATAACTCATGTAAAGGGCTTTTGGGAGCCAATATTTTAGCTAGCCTTAGGATTAGAATCAAAGGCTTAGGAGTTTGTCAGAGCCTTGGCTTCTTTGTAGCATAGAGGAAGTATATTTATTTGGAGGAGCAGATGATGTTGACTTCACGTTCCACTATCGGGGCTAGTGGTCCGTCAATGGTGTATGTATGATTGTAACTTTCACATAATAAAAGCTCAGAGTCGACACATTTTCATGCACATGTTGTAAATGTAGTAGGTATATTCTTGTTATATTTGTAATATATTTTATTTAACTTACGCTTATGCTTATGAACTATTTCATTTGCATTGATACGAATCTTGTTGAATGGGTGTTGATTTTTAATTCATCACTATCAACTTGAAAACTATTTCAAATATTAGGTTGTGATGTCATTTATGCTTGCGTGTTCCTTTCAAGGTGCATAATATCACAGTCTTCTAAGGGGCTCACTCATTTTCCCTTCCATGTGGTAGAACCTTCATGCATCACACTTGACTCTCCACAAGGTCACACACTTGTTCTCACAAATGTTATTATACATTACTCTTTGTGTTATTGTATCTAAGGCACATCATTAAAACCCACTATATCGGTAATTGGGCCATATTCTGGATGGGATTCCTACACCAAACGGTGCGAGGTCTAATTGGGACTTCATATCGAGGAGATCCCTTGAATGGTTGTAGGTCCAACACCATCAACATGTTCACTGAAGTATGTGGAACTATCACCTTGAATAAATTGAATCAAAACTATAGGCCATCACTTTTCTCTTGTAGATCTGCATCCATTGCATCTACAACTACCAAAGTTATAGTAAGGTGATGTTATGATAAGATCACAATATATATGTTGAAACTGTGTATGCATTTAAAATGATTTGTGCCCTTGAGAATCATACCAATAGGGTTTTGTCAGTTGGATTTTAGTGAGCTCATTCTTGTTTCCAAGTCGGTTTACCGTCTAGGCTAGGATTTTCTTAATGATGTGCTACTAGCTAAGGTTGGAGGCATATGCTATGTAGAGGAAAATTGCCCATGATATAAGTAATGTACCTTATCTTGCTTATGTCTTGGTAAAGACATCAATATGTTGAAGCAAAGAAACAACATCACTAGTGTGGAGATATCAAAGAAAGCCTCACAAACAACAATAGGCACAGTGTCAGAGATGTCATCTTTAGGCACACTATTAGCAACAAGAAATTTTTAGTAAGGGTTTCTTTATTCATCTATAAAGGACATTTTGCGATAATTTTCATGCTACTAGGGTTTGCCTTTTGAAAAAAAGTAACACATAGATGATACGACTCTCTCACAAAGACAAAATTGTTGTGAGATGTACGCAATAGATATGATTGGGAAAAAATGGAATGGTAGTACAATAAATGAAGGGAGGCAACAAGAGAAACAACATAAGTGGATGCAGTGGATAGTTAAAGTGGTAGTGTTAGCAGAAATAGTGGATTGTAGAAATCCACTAGCAGCAGTGGTGTAGTTTAGAATGCAACCTAGTGTCCTATGGCATCAAATGGAACATCAACACATGGGTGACAATTATATGTGGCATCGGTTCTATGTGCGGAACTACCCTATGTATGGAAACTCAACATATACAACCCAACATCATTTACGGTTTCTTTTCAGTCCAACATTATGTATGACATCGTTACTATCCAGTAGCAATGGTGATATGTTATAGTCTTGTTCACAAACGAAGTTTTGAAGAAGACAAATGTAAACTTTGGATAACTTATATATTATGAAGAAGCTACAAAGATCTGCCAATATAATAAATTGTAGCTTTCATCCTTGAAGAAAGTGTACGACAAAAATGTGTTGTCAAGCACGATAAACAAAAGATCCTCTTTTTTTTGTTGCATTGAGACATGATCTATGAAGAATTGTTTTATAGATATGGATTCCCAAATGAGAAAGACTCCTCCTCTTCATGGATTGGGTAATTTGTTGTGTTGGTAGCTGTCATAACAAGGTTTCAAAGGGAGATACAAAATCCCTGATGATTCTTTTGTTCAATGTTTTCTTTTGTCTCAAGTCATGACAGTTGAGTATGATGACTTTGATAACTCATATATTTGTTTCCTTAGAGACTACATATAAGCTACATGATTATGATTGGATGATTTTGGCACATTGATCAAAGGATTAATAGTACGTTGAAAATAACTTGATGGTTATGTTGCGGGATAGGTTACTTTTCCAATATTCAGAGGGAGCTACGATGTTTTTTGATGATGTTTGTCTTAAGCTTAAAGGATGGAAAAGATGCTAATTCAGGTATAGAAAACTTGTGGTTAAGCCTCATATATTTGATAACTGCTAATTAAGATTAATTACATTCTGAAGTCCACTGTTGAGAATTGTTGGTATAACAATATGGTAAATGGAAAGAGCACATCTAAGTGTTATATCTCTCAGGGACCACCTCTATTTCATGAATAAATCGAAGACTAAAGTTTGCTGCTTCAGGGAGCACCATTTAGGCTGAATGTATAAAGAAACATGCATGGATTATTCTAAAACCATTTGAGAAAGCTCTTCAGTAATCCATTCGAAGCACATGCTAGAAACCTCCATTCTATATTGGGTAGGATTCACTTTTCAAGGGAATCCATGTTTCACGACCGCTTCAAGCATATTGAAATCATGTACCACTTTATTTGGGATATGGTATAGCAGGGAGAAACCTAGATCCACAATTACAAGATGAATGTGTAAATATCCTCACAAAGCCTCTTGGTAAGGTCAAGTTTATCTTCCTTTAGAGAGAGGTGGGAGTTGTTGAAAGACCCTACTATGAGGGGCTCGGTTGAAAATTGAGCTCTGGGAGCTCCTAGGGGCCTGGGATACTTCTTGGAGCTACAGGGTGACTAGTTCACCTTCCCCTTGATTATTTATGATGATATATGCATAGGATGAGTGGTTCACCTTCTCCTGTGGATACCCTAGTGAGAGATGAATATAGGCATCTGTTCGTTGTCACATGTTGACATGTCAGTGGGACGTGGTTCATCCTTTCCCTACATGTAGGATGCTCATTTCTTACGATTGATGATTGAAATATCGGTGGGACGTGGTTCATCCATTCCCCATGTGTAGGATACTCCCTACTCTCGGTGGGTTGCATGCACATAGGATGTGTTGTATCCTTTCCCTACAATGGTTGTGACATGTAACTGTAGGATATGGTTTATCATTTCCCAACGATGGCTGTGACATGTGACTCTAGGATGTGGTTTATCCTTTTCCTACATGTGGTTGTGAGAAAGATGTGATTTATTCTTTCCCTACTACTGCCTAAACATCATCCTACCCATGCAATGCAGGACACATTGGAAGTACCTGTCATCCGGCCAATGAGTTGGGAAAAGTGTTTAGGGACCATAGCACTACAGATGGATGGACTGTGTATTTTCATACTCGTTATGTCTATGATGCATGATGTTCAACCAACTTGATCACTTTGGATCAAGTCTGATTGGGGTTCGACCCCTCATTATGTGGACTAGCTTTTATCAGTGGAGAGTGGCATGGTCTTGTGAATCACCCTCGATCAATTCTTCTTCATTATCTATATCAGTGTTCAATAGAGTTGAGATGAAATGCATATATGGTTCATGATGACAATATGGCATGATGATGGATGGATTGGCAGGTGGAATTCTCCCTAGTTGAGAGGGAGTGTTAAAATTGGAAACTAGGGCCAAATTCCACTTTGGATAGCTCATTTGATGGAAATTATTATTGTATTGAATTCCTCTATTCGAGAGGACCAAAATTGACCTAAAGATCATTAAATTTGGACAAGAAGAAATGTGTTTTTTAATTTATGACCACTCATATGAAAATTGTCAAGGTTTGGCCTCACCTCCATGTAGGCTCATAAATCCCAAACGTCATGTCTCTTGACCCTCACCAATTTGTATATATAGAGGTTTCATTTAACCTCATTTGTGATATCCCATATGCATTTTTCCTTTGCAAATATATCTTTGAGGCAACAAAGCTTAAGGAGGACGAATTTGTGTATGGTTGGGACTATTTGGGTTATTGTTTTGTCTCAACGGGTCCGAGTTTAGAAGCAGAGTTGCGCTATGGTTAAGGGTGGATTTGTGTATGATTTGTGGCTTGTTTTGAGTGGGATTTCTCTTTGCAAGTAGGCCGCAACTAGGAGATTCACTTACAGCTAGGCCGCAGGCCTATGATCACTTGTCCAGGGGGCTGAAGTGTTGTAGTAGGCCACATACCTAACACATTAGTGAACATGTGGTTGTTGGAAGTGGCTTGGAAACTTAAAAAGGCAAAAACAATAACAAATAAGAGAGCCTTTGTTTGGAGAACAGGCCCCAGTGTTTGAAGGTCTACATGTTTTGAAGAAGGATTGGAGCAACATGCTACAAAACGCCTAACCAAGAGTCGCAGAGATAAATTGAATGATGGCCTTAATGTGATCATAGACCAACTCCTAGAGCCAGCAAAGGGAAACATCATAAGGAAGGCCATATTATAAAGGAGTAATTTTGGACAAGTTGAATTAGACAACAGTGGACTGTAGTTTCTCTAACCAGACCAACCTTCTACAGTAATACAATTTGACCTCTGTGGAAAGAGTGCCTGAATTACAGGTCTAATAGAAGTGATACCAGATCTTCAAATTGGCAAGTCATTTTGAATCTAAATCATTGTACTCTCTCTCTCTACTGAACATTTGATATTAATAATAATAATATTTTATCAAGGGTTTCCCCATATTGGGGTTTCTACATGGCTAAACCAATTTTTGTGTTCTCTTGTCTTGGATTGTCCTCTGTGTTTACGGTTTATGTTCTTTCTTTAGTTAATGTAAATATAATGATGGCTTATGTGATTACAATGAAAATGTGAATTGGGCTAAGAGGGATCATTGAAGTAACTCTCCTAAGCAAAGAACATGTTAACTTAATTAACAAGTTATGGAAACAGAACAATGTAGGATAGAATTTCATATAGGAGAGTACCAAGATGAGGTCTTATAAGATGCGTTGTTGGGAAAGCATGCCAATATTATAGAAACTCGATTTATGACAAGAGAAAGAACACCTACCTATTCTCAAATATTTGGAAGAGATTTCATTTGTTCGCCATGAAGGGTGAAGAAATAAATGAAGTTTTATTTTTGTTAGTGAAAAACCTTTTGAGAACAATATAGAAAACAAAAGAATGTTATGCCTCATTGCCAAAGGAATTGATCGAAACTTGGAGGTTCTTGTTTAAATTAGAAGATCATTGAAAAAGTATTGAAAAATAATATGATAGGATTTACCATATATTGTGGTCAATGACAAACATAGTGTTCCATACAATTTTGAATCTAGAATGGCTTTATTGAGTGAGGCCACACACAACCCGAGTCTCGAGTCTCATGCAAATTTCATGGTTTAACTAAAGGGTTCGTGTATTATCAAAAGAATTAATCAAAGAGAGGAAGATCCAATGGGTGGATCCATGATGACCACATCAAAGAAAGATAAATAATGAAGGAGTTGTATAATCTCCAGAGTTAAAATAAGATCACATTTGGGCAAAGGTTCTTGATGCCAAAGATTGATGACATGATGGATAATTTGAGTGGCATCATGTGGTTTTAAAATATATATTTAAAGACTACTCGTCATCATTTTGCATCAAATAAGAATATGAAAGGAAGACTATATTCAATACCAACGATGCACTATGCACGTAGTTGGTGATCCCATTTAGATTGACCAATGTATAAAGTACCTTCACAAGGCTAATGATTTTTTTCTAGTCCATACACAAGTAAGTTTTCAATTGTTTACATGAATTATATTTTGATCTTTGATAAGATTATGAAGGAGCGTTGGAAACGTCTAAAGTTGGCATTTGAAGCATCGAGGAAGGAAGATCCATCCATCAACATAGAGAAAGGTGTGTTTTTCAATGACGATTTAGTATACATGGTCTTTATTGTGTATATGGAAGGTTTGTGCATGGATCCAAGGTAAGGGTGATTTTTAATTTTTATTTTTTTGAACTAGAGGAGTCGATCACTGGGTTAGTTTTATACTCATGTGACACAAGGTCAATTTGAATTACTACCACTATAACATCAAGGTGCCCACGTATGCCCCTTCAATAGACATGGGCAAATCAAGGGGGTTTGGACCTCCAAACTCATGGTACATAACACTTCGTTACCATGGTAATCACTAATTGAGATGCCCCCAAGGGCTAAGGTAAGGGTGTTTTTGAACTAGCTTGTGTTGTGCAATTTTATTAAGATAAGGATTTCCCATGGCATTGCAAATTTTTATTAGGATGTCATTGATAATTTCGGTGATGCATGTGGGTCAATCATAAAATGCATAGAATGATACATATTCCAATTTATGAAAAATCAAATTGTAGTTTTGAGTAACTGAAGAAGAAAATAATAAAAGCACTAGTCTTGGCATTAACAATTTTTCATAAAGTGTTCCAAGGGGTTTGTGATGCTAAATTTAGTGAGGAATGGAGGTTGACAACATCATTCAATGAGAATTTTAACAAGGAAAACAAAAACTAGATGTATAATTTGGATTTCTATGCAAAAGTATAGGTGTTGGAGATCTAATGTAGTTTTTAATAATGAAGGAAATAATATCCTACAAATATATTCAAGTCATCAAATTTATTGACACTGTAACGCCCCCATATTGATGGAATTCTCATAGAGTTATATGTTTGTAATAAAACATAGAATGGGAAAAGAGAACAATCTAATGCACGTTCTAATTAGGATATTAATGTTGATGATGACAAGGGAATAAGCAATAGGATTTGGACAAATCAAGGAACTATACGATAAGGACAATTATTTTGTAGAGGGTACACAAATGTATAGAATCCCAATATTACATGAAAAATAAGTATTGTTGTACTATATCACGTGATATTAATATCCGTTGAATTGCAAATGATTATTTATCCCCGGAGTTTTGATGAGGGGAAATTTAATCAAAGAGTTGCATAGCTACAAATTAAGAGGACTTTGGCCCAATACAAGGATGCATGAAATGTTGGAGGAGCGATATTGTTTCTCATGCATGAAGCAGGATGTGTGCAGATTTGCTAGAACACAAGATGGTCAAAGTGGATATTGTTGGGCATCTACCTACTCCATTGGCTCAAAGCACAATTTTCCATCTTGGAATTTTTTCTATAGTTTTTCGAGTCCTAAACCTTCAGGCTGCTTTGAGGCCTAAATGATTTTTTTTTTGACATGGCAAAGGAGCCCTGTAGCCATAGGCACGACAAAACCTGGGTTTGTTTGAAATGTGTAATTCTCGGCTAGACCTTTGTAATGGGATATCGATCACACCAAACAAATATTCTATGCAAAAGTTATGACCTTGGGAGGTTGATGTACCAACTAACCCTAGTGGGGCTCACAATCCTTTTTGTGTTTCATATCCTAGGAATAGGATTTTGGATGTTTAAGGTTTCCTCATTGCTTATGATGTTAAAAAGGGACTTTTTGCTTCATTATAACTCACACTAGCAAAGGCGTGTAACCGTCACATCTCTTCCCAGAGATAAGCTACCACCATTCAAGCTAGTTTGTTTCATTCTGCATTTTTATATTTTTAGCACCTTTTATTTATTAATATAATTCAATTTTCTTGTATCTTTGTGTGTTGGTTATAAATTTGTATTTTTATTTCATTTCATTCATAAATATGGATCAGTGGTACAAGAGTTGTCTACTCTTTATATATTTTTCTATGCATATCCCCAAAAATTCTAGGGTATAAGGAGTTGAGACTTGAACTGATTGAGCCCTTGAAAGATCTTCCTCATCGTCCCCAATAAACTCTCATGGCAGAAGTAAAGAAAGATGACAGAGTAGGAGATTCTTAAACTATTGCTCGAGGAAGCCCTCGCGTGACAAAGGAACAAGATGATGGATAATTTTTCCCAGATCCTTCAATGGATTCCAGTAACTGAAACATCTTCATCAAGTGGACACTTTGGACATGTTAACCCCTTTGAGTTACAAGTTAATTTTGATATTCCTATAGTTGAAGGCCAAATAGATGCAGATGCTTTAGAAAAATGGTTAATTCTACTGGAAGGGCGTTTTTCAGTCCATAATTTGTTTGGTAGAGAAAAGATTACCTTGGCACTCATTAAGGTTGCGCCCCATGTGAAATATTGGTGGGAGACTTACTGTGAGAAAAGGGCCATGAAGGAACAACACTATTTATAGTTGCACCCTCTTGGGACTCTTTTAGGGATGTTATTAAAGAACAATATTACTCTGTTGGAAGCTACAAATACCGATAAGTGAGATGGACCACACTATGGTAAGAGAGGGAACAAACAATGTTAGAGTTCACAAATATCTTTAATAACTTGCACACCAAGTTGGGTATTAAGGACTTTGAGAAACGTCTAGTGCTAAATTACCATGGTTGTCTGCACATATACATCCAAACAAAAAACTAGATTATAGACTTCTCCTCACTTGGCGCAACATATTGATATGTTTCCAAAATTGAGCAAAAGTTTAAAAAGAAGAAGTGTTGACTTTGGATTTGTGAATCCATCACAACAAAAGCAAGGAAAGGGAATCCCCAAATTGCAAAACAAAGGACATAACTATTGTGAACCACACCAAGACAAACCATCTAAGCCACAAACAAAGAATGGTAATGGGAATACAAAGGAAGACAAAGGAAATTGGTGTGAGTTCCACAAGAGCCCCTCTCATAAACCCGATGAATGTAATGCAAGGAAGTCATTGGTGGTTGAGCTGAAGCCTTAGAGTCAGATGTAAGTTCTAACTTTGAATTAGATCTAGACAAGGTGAATAAAATCATTGATGCAAAACCTAGTGCCACCATTTCACCACCAAGGTCCAGTAAAGTGAGCCCAAGGATGTGAAGGAATATGAGAAACTATTTCACTAACAGATGTGTGTGAATGGTGCTCGATTGCATTTCATTGTCGATAGTGGAAATCAAAAGAACCTCATCTTAACAAAGGTCATCAAGCAGTTGGACCTGCTGACAACACCACATCTGCAGCCATACACCATTAGGTGTCTCCACCAAGGGAAAGATCTTTGCATCAACCAACAATGTCGATTACCCTATGGCATCAAGCCCATCAAGGATGAGGTGTTGTGTGATATTGCTCCCCTTGAAGTTTGTGTTGTTCTTTTAGGCCAAGAATTCTTATGGAAGCGTCATGTTGTATATGAGTATAAACCTTGTAGTGCTATTATTACTTTGGGAAGACAAGTATACAAGATACTAGAGGTAGCTCCACCTACTGCCATTTCTTTGATCTTTTTTAAGCAATGTAGTAAGGTCATCTCCCAAATCAGGAAGTTTGTCTTCTTCCTGATTTGATCTCAAACTAAGGAGAAGATTGTGTCCACATCAGTGGCCTCCACACAGGGCCCCTCCAAATAGTAGAAGCAAGTGGACAAGGTTGTGGAAGAATGCAAATACATATTCTCCTCATCCACTAGGGAACCTTTGCATTGTCAGGTCAAGCATCCAATAAATCTAACCAACAATGCACCTCTACCTAATAGACAAATATACCATAGCTCTCTTTTAGAAAATGAGGAAATCAAGCAAAAAATCCTAGAGTTGCTCCAAAAATGGGAAATTCAATCGAGTTCCTCACCTTGTGGAAGCCTAATTGTACTCGTGTAGAAGAAAGATGGGAGTTGGCAACTTTGCATTGATTATTGGGCACTAAACAAAATCATAGTAAGGAATCAATACCTAATTCCCTAGATTAATGACCTTCTTAACCAACTCAAGGGGGCCAAGCATTTCAACAAGATTGATTTGAATTTTGGATACGACCAAGCCCCAATAGAACCAATTGACGTATCGAAGACAACTTCCAAATCCAAGGAGGCTATTTTTGAATGGTTGATCATGCCTTTTAGTTTGATGAATGCCCCAACAACTTTCATGAGGCTGATGGATGATACCTTATGACCTTTCACCAATTCTTTTGTGGTCATATATTTGGATGATGTCCTCATTTTCAAAAAGAATAGGGCGGGACACTTGAAACATATTCGACAAGCTCTTCACACTATGTGATAGCACAATCTATGCGCTAACTTGGAAAAATGCTCCTTTGGCTTGAACAAGGTCCAATATCTAGGCTACATTATTGATGAGCAATGTGTGTCGCATATGGAACAAACCAAAATAAGGGTCATTCAGGATTAACCAGCCCCAATGACTCTAATAGAGCTTCATAGATTCTTAATCCTTGCTAACTTCTACTGAAGATTCGTGTTGAGGTTTTCTTATGTCGCTTGGCCCTTAAGTTGAGTGACCAAGGGAGGAGAAAAAGAAAAGTATTATTGTAAGAGTCACAACAAAAGGTGTTCGATGATTTGAAACAATGTCTTTGCTTTGCACCAGTCCTCACCCTACCAGACCTTCAACGACAATTTAAGATTAAGACACAAACCTCTAACAATGATATTGTTGCAGTCCTCACTCAATAAGGACATATGATGGCCTATCAGGGTGAAACACTCTTTGATACTATCTGGAGATACCCCACATACAATAAGGAGATGTGCTCCATCGTGCAGGCTTGCAGACAATAGAAGCATTATATTTTGGGAAAGGAGACGATCATCCACATTGATAACAAGCCTCTACAATTTATGCATAGAGAAGGGAAGTTACAGAATGGATGCCATAAAAAATGGTCCACATACCTGTAACAATTCCATTTGAACATCAAATACAAGAAGGGTAGCATTAATCATGTCACAAACAAACTCAATTAGCCCCTAGTTGTGGCACTAACCATAGTTCTTAACTCTTGTGGGCACAAGGTTTCTGAGTGGCCGAAATTATACAATAGTGATTCAAAATTCACTACTAGATACCAAATGTTGATGGCAGGCAAGCAAGTTCAAGACTTGCAGCTCCAGGATACATTATTGTGGTACATGGGCCACCTTTGTGTTCCTTCAAGCAAGTGTGCCAAGCTAATCTAGGAGGCATGTTATAGTCGGGTGGTAGGTGTTATGCAACCAACTCGCAAAATAGAAGAAAAGATAGATCAATGACTTAAAAATTAACCTCCTTGAGGGGGAAACCTCCTTTACATTACATAAATGAACAATTATTGGATGATACAAATGATAAGACGTCCTTGATATATATAGGAGTCTAAGGGTCACAATATAATCAGAGCCTACATAACAATAATAATGTAAGGGCACAATAATAACAATAGTGGGCTTCTATGGGGCACAACAATAACAACATGGTGGATACATGGGCACAACAATAACAATAGGGGGCTACACTAGCAATAACAATAAGGGGAATACACTAATATTATGAAGCCTAACATGACCCTCTCCTTCAAAAAAGTGTTGTCCTGAATGCTTGAGTAGTTTTGAAAGCTTCTGTATAAAATTATCATCCTCCCATGTAGAATATTTAGCAGGTAATTTCTTCCATTTTATGAGATACTCTGACATTAATTGATTTTTTAGTTGTTGGGTTTTTGTTTCTGTGACTGCTTCATGCTCAAATATTATTTTTCCTTCTTCGTCAAGTTCTGGAAACACTGTTTGAATTGGGAGCTTGTCACCGATAACCTTCTTTAAGCATGAAACATGGAAAACATGGTGTACTCGGGAAGATGTAGGTAGCTCCAATTTGTATGCCATAGTACCAATCTTTTGCAACACCTTGTAGTGACCATAATACTTGGGGGATGATTTATTATCCTTCTTAGCTTGCTTGAGGGGTATTTGTTTGTATGGTTGTAGCCATAAAAATACTCAGTTGCCTACATCAAAACTTCTTAAACTACGATGTTGATCTACCTGTTGTTTCATTCGATTCTGCGCCAAAGTGAGGTTATCCTTTAAGAGTTGGAGAACTTGTTGTTGATGATCGATGTGATCTTCCACTACTTGAACCTTAGAATTTTCTCTTAAATATGATGTGATGGACGGTGGATGGTATCCATAAAGTTCCATAAATGGGGTCATTTTTGCTACAATATGGAAGGAAGTGTTATACCACCATTCAGCTAGAGGTAACCACTTGAACCATTGTGTTTGTTTATCAGATATAAAGCAACGAATATATCCTTCCAAACATTAGTTCACTATCTCAGTTTGCTTGTTAGATTGAGGGTGATAAGATGAGATATGAGCTAATTGAGTACCGAGACAAGAAAATAATTCCGTCAAACTCGTGAAAATGGGATCTCTATCACTTACAATAATCTTTGGGTTTCCATGTAACTTTTGAACTATTTCCATAAATGCAATAACAACTGTATTAGCTTTAAAAGGATGAGATAATGTGAAAATGTGTGCACACTTGCTAAGTCTATCAACTACCAGCATGATCACACTCTTTCCTTCAAACTTCGGTAAGCCTATGATAAAATCCATTAAGACCTCCTCCCAATGCTGACTTGGAATGGATAAAGGTTGTAACAAACACAGGGTCCTAATTTTCCGAACTTTATTTTGTCGGCAAAACAAACATTTTGCCACAAACTTTTGGATATCAGATTTAAGGCCATCCAAAAAAAATTCCTTCTTGACCCTATGGTAAGTTATTTAAAATCCTCAGTTCCCTCGTAAAGGAGAGGTGTGCTATTCTAAAAGAATCTTTTGCTTGAGTTGGGAATTATTACAACTATATAAGTGATCTTGTACCATAATGAATCATTTTTCTAGCTAAATGTATTAGATGTATTGGGATCTTGTTGCAACTTTTGAATGAGTGTCTACACCACTTCATCATTCTTCCGTTCATCCCTTGCTTTCTTTATCCAATCGGGTTGGATAATAGAAATGGCACAGAGCAATGCTTCCACATCCTCATCCTTTCTTGAGAGTGCATCTGCAACAACATTTTTCTTCCCTTTTTTGTAGATGATTTCAAAATCATAACCCAACATATTTGTGAGCCCTTTTTGACGCACTTCTAAAGATAATCTTTGTTCTAAAAAGTATTTAAGACTATCATGATTTGTTTTTACCTCGAAGTGTCTTCCCACTAGGCAAGGTCACCATTGCTTTAGTGCATGTAGTATTGCCAACATTTCCTTCTCATAAATAGTTTGTGTAAATACTTTCCTTTGATTGGACGACTTCCAAAAGTAATGGGTCTTCCTTCTCGCATTAAAACAACACTAATTCCATTTCCTCAGGCATCACATTCCACAATAAATCTTTTCGTGAAGTCTGGTGTAGCTAATACCGGTGCTTGGTACATTGCCTCTTTAAGATGTTCAAAGGCCTTTATTGCTTCTGGAGTCTAAGAAAATGCATCTTTTTTTACTAATGTTGTTAGAGGAGTTGTTATTCTCCCAAAATTCTTAACAAACTTGTGATAATACCCTATCAATCCAATAAATCCTCAAAGATGCTTTATGGTTGTGGGGATTTTACATTCATTAATGGCTTTAATTTTGTTAGGGTCTACCTTAACACCCTCATGAGATACGATATGACCCAAATATTCCACCTCATTAGCTCCAAAGAAACATTAGGAGTTTTTTGTATATAATTGTTTCTCCTCCAATAGTTTGAGTACCCTGTCAACATGTTGAACATGATCATTCCAAGTCTTGTTGTAGATTAGTATATACACAAAAAATACTAATACAATTTTTCTAAAGAAAGGTTTGAAAATGGAATTCATCAAACTTTGAAATGTGGAAGGTGCATTAGTAAGGCCAAAAGGCATGACAAAAAATTCATAATGACCCTCATGAGTTCTGAATGTTGTTTTCAGAATGTCTTTAGTCTTCATTATAATTTGATGATATCCTAAACAAAGATCCAACTTGGTGAATTAAATTTCTCCATGTAATTATCCAACAATCCATCATTGACAGGAATGGGAAATTTATATTTAATAATGAGCTTGTTTAGCTCCCTATAATATAGACACATGCACCATGGTCCATCCTTCTTGTGCACCAATACTACTAGAGCAGAGAAAGAACTTTGACTAGGTTGAATTATACCAACCTCTAGCATTTCTACAACCATATGTTCAATTTCACTCTTTTGGGCATAGAGATATCTATAAGGTCTGATGTTTGGATGAACACTTCCTGGAACCAAATGAATAGCATGATCTTGATCACAAATAGGGGGGAGGCTTTTGGGAGTCTCAAATACCTTAGAATGATTGTCCAAGACTTTTTGGAGATATGGAGAAATAAATCATTTCAATGTTTAAACCTCTAGTGAGCATAATTGTGCAATTACGCCCCATTGTTATTTATTTAGAAGCTTTGTCATGCCATTGGAGTTGATTATGTTTCCTAGTTTCCATGTGATATCCCTTAATTCAACTTCCTTTCCTCCCCAAAAAAATTCAAGAAAAGTTTTTGAAAATTAAAAGTTATCGTCCCCAAAGATTATAACCATTGGAATCCTAGTACAACATTAGCACCACCCATTGGAATGGAAAGCATTGGACTATTCAATATATATTCCCCCCTGGCTAGCTTGATATTATGGCACTTTTTAGAGTAATTTATAATTTCTCCATTTTCAACCATCACTTGACACTTTGGTGCTGGATATAGGAAGCAATTCAATTCCTTGGATATCTTACAGTGAATAAAATTATGGGTACTACCCAAATCAATCAAAACTATTACCTTTTTCTTCTTGAAATATCCTTCCATCTTGAGAGTTTGAGGAGTGGTAATTCCTGCCAATGCATTACAAGATATGGTCATATTCATTTCTTCTTTCTCTAGGCTTGGTTCCTGGTGTATATCCTCCTCTTTTGATGTTTCTTATTCCTTTTCTTCCTCATATTTGCAATCTATGTAGAAAATTTTATTCTCAGCATACTTATGACCTTTAGTGTATTTGTTATCACAATTGTAACAACACCCTTTTGGTTTTTTTTTTTCCTCCAATTGTTGTGGTGCCAACCTTGTAGGTTGTGGAATACTAGGAGAAACAACACTTCCATCTTTATAGGTATGAGTGGTAGAGTTCCTTGTTGCCATAATTTTGCTTTCAACTTTTCTTTCCACCATGAATGCCTTCTCCAATGAATCAGGTTCCCAAAGGAAAACCTCATGTTGGATGTTATCCTTTAAAGTCCCTATGAAGACATCAATCCTATCCTCCTCTAGAATATCAATTACCCTAATGTTCAATTTTGTAAGTCTTCAATGTGCACTTCCATTAAACCCTTTTTTTAGATTTATCAATTGGCTAAATGAGGCGTTTCTCTTTGTATCTTCATAATGTGTTATCATTTCCTCCGTAAAAATTGACCAGGTGACAAGTGGTTTATGAGAAGAAATCCATATATACCATATAAATTGATTGGGTTCTAAATATAAAGATGCAATACGTACATTTTGTGAGAGTTACACATCATGTAGATCAAAATATTGCTCCATATGTAGTATCCATGTTACCGGATCCTTGCCATCAAACTTCCTCATATTTATCTTTGGAATGTGGTAGTTCTTCAACCCAAAGTTAAAGTCTCTAAAATCATGATTTATATTCTTTTTTTCTCTCATCATGGGTTTCATGGAATACCTTGTCGCCATCAGGAATCATTTCTTGTGGAAACTTTGTCAAACCTTCAATTTCTTCTTTTAAACCATCCTTCAAACCTTCCAATTTTTATTCTAAATCGTTTATGTTCCCTTTTAAACCATCCATATTAAAATTCATCATCGTTTCCAATTCATTTTTGGTTACTCTTTGTGAGAGTGAAATTCGTTGCACTTGGTTTCGTAATTTTGATATATCATGTTGCATCTCTTCCTCTTCTTCATGTGTCATAGATGTTAGGATATTTCGACACATAGGAAATAGTTAAGTATAACTTGGTCTAGTGTAGATTTAGGGGTAATGTGTTTCTTTACTATGTATATTTGTAATTTACAATCCAACTGTCACAATATGTTCTAGACATGAAGTGATCCGACGATTCATTCTCTCTTCGGTATTACCGACACTTGATATGTGGCTTAACACCCAATTGGTCCATGATCTCTATTTAAAGAGCATGGAGGGTCATTTGTAGGGTAACCAATCATGAGAGACGCTTATGTAAATTTTCATTCTTTTATTAATAAATTTCCTGAAGTAGCTGCGTTGGCTCAGGCCATGGACTATTTCCCTCTTTGAGGGTTTTAACCACGTCAAGAATACTGGTGTATTGATATGTGATCTATTTATGAGCAGTGTCCTTTGGTGTTCTGTCTGAGGAACTTACCCTGTAAATTCCTATATGGTATCAGAGCTATTTGAGGGCCACATCCGTTGGTGATCCAAATCTGAAGCCAGTACAATTGCATCTGATTGTCATTTCCTAGATCTACTATTTTTGAATGCTTTCAGGCTGAGAGGACCGCTCTATTATGTTAGGAGCATCTGTTCCACTGAGGAATCCCTTTCGTTTCACGCGAAAAGGTTTCCGGTAGCCCTAGCTAAGTCATTTTAAAGATCTGGAGGCAAAAAAAAACTTTTTCAAGTAAGCACGCACCCCAAAGCTTCAATGACTAAAAAAAAAAAAAAAAAACTTCCGCTTTTCTAAAAATTACTAACCTTTTAAACTAGCACACTTAGTCCAAAGTTACTTTATGAGAATAGAGGTCTTGAGTTCAAGTCTTTCTTTTTGTTTAGTTACTTTTTCAAAAAACACATGTAACGTATGTTTTAAAGTTACTTTATGTAAAACTGTTCTCACCCATTATAAAAAGTGAGTCACTTATAATTATAAAGTCTCTTTATCTTTTATTTAAGTTACAATTTAGTGGGTAGCTCATAAAGTACCATTGTAACAGTAACATTCACTTATTTATAAAAGTGGGTCACATAAAATCTTTTTTTTAAAGTAAGTTAATTAGATTAATTTTGGAAAGGGGGGCAAGGGGTTTAAATATAATTCACTTCCTAACATTCACATACTTCATCGACATCTTCAACAACTGTTCTTCAAAAAACCATAACTTCTTCATCCGGAACCCGTTTTTAGAGCCATTTTTTTAATTGGTCTATTTTTTCAAGATCTTTCCATTGGAACACTTAGTTCCAACATCTACAGCTTCAGTTTCTGTTAAAATGGAAAGTCCATGCCAAGTTATTCTTGACAGCACCAACTAATTCCAATGGTGGTCCTACATTGTGGATTTACTTAGAAGTAAAGGTCTTACAGAATAGCCTCAGGCCAAGAAATCAAACCTCAAGATGAAGATAAGGCAGCCAAATGGGAAAATAGGCAAGATCAAGCACATGGGTTGATAGGGATGTCTATTTCTCCAGACCTTAGATTCCATATTGTAGAACTTGACATTCCTAATGAAGCAATGAAACAACTCACTAAAGTTTTTGGAATTAAAAATGAAATTAGATCCCATTAACTTGAAAATGAGTTGCTTACATTGGACCCAATTAATTTTTCTTCCATTGAAGATTTTTTGTCCAAGTTAAAGACCCTTAGAATTTACTTGGAAGGTGTTAAGGTTAAGAAAGAAGATGGTAGCCTTATCTATTCCATTCTTACTAAGTTGGGACCAACCTACTCTGTGTTTGTTTCCACTTTCCATTCTACTAGAGAAGCCTTTATTTCTCAAGGACAAGACTACAAGTCCCCCTCTTTTGACGCCTTTCGTGATTCTTTAATAAGAGTAAGAGAAAAACTCTTACATCTTAGTTTTCTTAATCATGGAAACTCTTCTAAGAAAGCCTTAGCCGCCTAGCAGCAACCAAGTTCAAAGAATCCTAAGAAGCAACATCCAAAAAAGAATGGTCCTAAACCAACCAAGGGTCCTAAGAACTTTTAGTCTAAAAATGAAAAATCAATTCAACAAAATGATAAGGAAAATAAAAACAAAAGGAAGAAGGCTGATAGATATTGCAACTTTTGTAACCGAAATGGTCACTTAGAATCCAAATGCTTTAAGAAGATTGAAGCCTTGGAAGCAACAATGAAGAATCATAATATCCATTTGGAGCACTCTTAAAATTTAACTTCATCTTCAAGGATAACACTTTTTGCATGTATTTATCAAGCATCTCAGTCTGGTTATGCACAAAATGTATCTTCTTCTTCTCATTCTCATGAGTGGCTCATCGATTCTGGATCTTCTTATCACATGGACAAAAACAAAGCTATGTTTTTTTTTTTTAAATGATTGTAACACAAAAAAAATATATATGTTGGTGATGATAGATCTCTTAGTGTTGTAGGGACTAGAAATATTCATCTAGACAATGGTCAATTTAATGATGTATTATGTGTTCCTACCTCATCCTGCAACCTTCTATCTGTATATCAGATAACTCATTCAGGTGAAGATAAAACCGTTGAATTTTCACTTCATGATGTTGTAATTAAGGACCTAAGGGATCATAGACAGATTTGAGCTACTGGCATTGCTGATGATTCTACCAGGTTGTATAAGTTTAACAACTTTGGGTCATCAACTCTTCCCTCGGTATTTGTTTCTCATAATGATGAAGTGAGAAAAGTTTGGCATGAGCAATTTGGTCACTTAAATTATCATTCCCTTAAAAATCTATGTAAGGAAAATATGGTGACAAGCCTTGCTATGGTATCTTGTAGAGATGGCATTTGTTCCAGATGTGTACTCAGAAAACATCATCGGGATAGTTTAAAAAATGTGCCTCTTGGCACACCTTACCTGCTTTACATCTTGTGCATAGTGATTTATGTGGTCCACTTCCAGTTGTTTCATTCTCTGGCTACAAATATTTCTTAACTTTTGTTGATGATTTCTCCAGACGCACTTGGGTATACTTCTTAAAACTCTAGAGTGAAGTCTTTAACATGTTCTTGGCCTTTAAGGCCTTTCTTAAGAAACAATCTCGACAATGGCAGAGAATATGTTAACAACAAATTCATCAACTTTTCCACTGATCATGGAATTAAAATGGAACATATTGTTCCATATACTCTAGAACAAAATGGTGTAGCTGAAAGGAAGAATCGCACCTTAAAGGAAATGGCTAATTGTATGCTTCAATCTAAAGGACTTAGTCTTAATTTTTGGGCATAAGCAATTAACTGTGCAAATTACATAGTAAATTTCACTCATACTAAGGTCTTAAATAATATCACTCCAGAAGAAGCATGGAGCTTAATTAAAATAGATGTAATTCACTTTTGTGCTTTTGGAAGTGAAGCATGGACTCGTATTCCCGATGAGAAACATAAAACCTTAGAACCTAAGAGTGAAAAATGTATTTTTGTTGGATATTCTGAAGATGTCAAAGGATATAGACTTCTTCCACCTAAATCCAAAAATTTTATCATTAGAAGAGATGTAAATTTTGCAGAAAATATATCAGCCTATGAGCCTAGTTCAGTGGATGTGCCACCTCTCTCTATCCCTTCTACTTCTGAAAATATTTCTTCTTCAGATGATGACAGCAAGGATGAAAATCCTCCCCCACATTCTTAGGATCCTCCTTCAACTCCTCAGCTTCCAAAATGGGTTCGTTCTACCTAGGATACAGCAGGTACTCTTGCAGGTGATCCTACATATCAGTGACATACACGTTCTCAATTCGATAGAGCCTCTTCTTTACTGGCTCAAGCTTCAACGAAGTATGATCCAGACACCTTTCTAGAAGCTTCAGGCCATCTAGATTGGGACACAGCTATGAATGAATAATATCTTTCATTATTGGAAAATGATACATGGGATCTTGTTCCTCTTCCAAAGGGATGAAAACTTGTTAGATGTAAATGGGTTTACAAAACCAAGTTTGGACCAGATGGAAAAGTTGATAAACATAAAGCTCATCTTGTTGCCAACGGTTTTTCACAAGTTGAAGGCATTGACTATAATAAATCCTTCTCCCCTATTGCCAAAATGAACTCTATCCACCTTGTTATTTCCCTTGTTGCCTCTTTCAAATGGGAAGTCCATCAGATGGATGTTAAATCGACCTTCTTGCATGAAGAAATATATATGGAACAACCTCCTAGATTTAAACAAACATACTGCAGCCTTGTATGTTGGCTTTAGAAATATCTTTATGATCTCAAGCAAGCCCCTCGGGTTTGGTATGCCAAGATGGACAACTTTCTTTTAGATACTGGCTTTTTTAGGTGTCATTTTGACAATACCGTCTACAACAAGAAAGTGGGTAAGTCTCTTATCATTCTTGTTCTTTATGTTGATGATATTATCCTTACTGGTAGTGATCCCAACCTTATAAACCATGTGAAGTCTAGCCTTAAAAAGAATTTTGAAATGAAAAACTTAGGACACTTGCATTATTTTCTTGGTCTTCAAGTCTTGAAATCCAAGGAAGGTATTTCCCTTTCCAAGCCCAAGTATGCATGTGATCATCTACACCACTTTCACATGGAAGACTATAAGTCAGCCCCTTTTCCCTTTCATTCTGGAGCCAAACTTTCAATCACTTGTACTTCCCTTGAATTTGATGCTACCTTATAACATCAGCTTGTAGGAAAACGTTTATATCTGACCCATACTTGTCCTGACCTTTCCTTTGTTGTTGGCCTTATTGCTCGGTTTATGCAAAACCCACATGAAAGTCATTGGAAAGAAGCTAAAAGAATACTTCATTATGTTCAATGTATAGTTTAGTTTGGGATTCATTACTGTGCAGAAGAATGTCCTCTATTGGTTGGTTTCACTAATTCCAATTGGGCTAGTGACCCTAATGATTGGAAGTCTATTGCAAGTTATGTCTTCACTCTTGGTTCTAGACCTATTACATGGGCTTACAAGAAACAAAGTGTTATTTCTCTTTCTTCAGTAGAAGTAGAGTATCATGGCGTCGTATAATCTAGTAAGGAGGCCCTATGGGTTCGTCAGGTCCTATCAAAGTTTAGCTTTTAGCAGCAACATCTGACTACACTTTGGTGTGATAATCACCATTCAACTATGCAAAGATCCAGTCCAACATCAACACATAAAACACATTGAACTACACATGCAATTCATCATAAAGCTCATTCATGACCATGTTCTTGAAGTGAAATAGTATTCAACCGATGATCAAGTTGCAGACATATTTACAAAGGCTCTCACAGAGGCGAAGTTTACTAATCTTCGATTTATGGTTGGAGTTCAAGAAGTTTTCACTAAGGGGGAATAGGCTATAATGCCTCTGTCTTTCTCCTATTGTGTCATATTTTTACATCCTTCAATCCTATCCCAAGTTGTTCTTGGGGGGGGGGGGGGGGTTAGGATATTCTAACACATAGGAAATAGTGAAGCATAACTTGGTCTAGTATAGAGTTAGGTAAAGTGTGTTTCTTTACTATGTAATTTTGTAACTTACAATCCGACGATCACGATATGTTCTAGACATGAAGTGATCTGACAGTTCATTCTCTCCTCAGTATTACCAACACTTGATCTGTGGCTTAACACCTAATTGGTCCATGATATATATTTAAAGAGAATGGAGGGTCATTTGTAAGGTGACCATTCATGAGAGAAGCTTATGTAAATTTACTTTCTTTTACATTAATAAATTTCGTGAAGTGGCCACATTGGCTCAGGTCATGGATTGTTTCCCTCTTTGATGGTTTTAACCACGTCAAGAATACCGGTGTACTGATCTGTGATATGTTTGTGAGTGGTGTTCTTTGGTGTTCTATCTAAGGAACTTACCCTGTAAATTCCTAAAAATTATGATTGCTTCTCCCACTTTACTAGATTGGTTATATAATTACATAAAGGATTAAAGTTGTATATCCCCAAAGAAGGGATTACGGTTCTACCTAGAGTTTTCTTGTAAAACAAAAATAAATAAATAGAGTTCACAAAGTAAATTTTGTGTTGCAGTGTTTGAGTTATATTCAAAATTCAATAAAGGTATGTGGTTAATAAATTTCATAGGGTTGGTAAATATGAGTTGTCTAAGTCAAAGAGCATTCCATTGATCATGAAAATAAATGGGATATTCCCTAGAAGGTACCTAGAAATTAAAATATTCCATCCCCAATTCACATGCTACCTTCTTAAGTTGTTGTTCCTTCAAATAAAGATCTTTCCACTTTTTGATATAGATTTTCCTCTTTTCCTCTTGCATCATGTACATAGAAAACTATCTCTACCTCATTTGTTCAATAACCCGTCAATGGATTTCCTTCTTCATAATTCATATATCAAAAAGGTCATCTTTGGTTTTCCATTAGGAAATGTATAGTTTCAATTGAAGGAATGCATAAGTGTTCATCAGTATACCATCTAGAATCATATTAATAAATTGTTAGGCATCCTCCGTGCATTCTTTCAAGAGTACCTTAGCCATGGATTCATAGTTTTCTTCATGATCCATAATGTCAAGTAGGGTACTTATATTATTAAGTTTTGACTTCTTTAGACATAATTTATCCTTGACTTTCTAATTTTGTAGAATTAACTTCTTATTTTGTTTTAGGACGATTTGATAACTAGGGCTATACAATGGGAAAATTTTTCAAGAAAAACCTTCCCTCTATTTCACTTTATCTTCTATGGCTTGACTTCATTTGTCCCAATCGTGAAAGTTGGTGGTGATTTGCGGCAACAATCTATGTGATATGCCTTGTCTGTGGTGGATCCATTGGCTCGAAAACTTTATCACTCATAGAAATTTCAAGACCCTTTTTCATGACCTTTGGTACACTGTAATTTGTCCCACTTTATGGTATGGTGTTTAATTCCTCAACATAACCTAAGGCTTCGGAGCTATATACTATCCCCTTACCCTTTTGGGCATGCAACATCGATGAGCTCTTGGTTTGATATTGAGGTCCCAAAAAAGGTGTCTTGGGTTCTTGCACAGTGAAACTCTTTCCCAAGCTCAAATTTGAATCCCCCAAGGGAAGGTGTCCCAAGGTATGTCTAGGAAATTTAATTTGGCATCAATTAAAATTTTGATTAACCCTTGGCGACATAGCCCAGTTCTGAGTTCTTCTTGTTTTTCCTTACCAAGATCGATATTTTAATTAATCATTTCAACGAATAATATGGAATGTTCATTGTATCATGCCCTGCCAAGTGCGTGAGGAACCTAATATGGTAGTGGTACACCATGATGTATCAACCTTCACAGGTCACAAATTTTTGCACTATAAACACCATGTTCTACCAAAAAGGAAGAAGATCCTCATGGTGAATGAATTTCCTTAAGTCTAGTAATGGTGACGGATCATGTAAGAAGGGAAACCAACATTCATTGGAAATATTTAAATTGTAGGACCATGCCTTGCCTTCCTATGATAATTTGTTAACATTTTCAATTGTCTCCTTATTCACCATTATCGTGAGCTATCACATTAGAGCCCAAGCCCCATTAAAATTTTGTGCAAATTCTAGTATAATGGTGGTGTCATGCCCCTAGAAGTAAGTAATAAATTAATCCTATTTAGCCATAATGAAGAACTCCCATACCTCCTTCATTTTCATGACCTCCACATTCACTGTCTCAACCCTGTTAATTTCTCCTCCGACGGTGTCTGATTTTGACTGCGGACTTGACTCCAATCTTTGTGAATGCAATTATGGTAGAACAGTCCTTTGGGAACAATCAATTTGGAGTAATAGTGCATAGTGATCTATTCACATGTTGTGAAATGATATTTCTATAAGGTGATGGAATGTTACCATTATTAGCCATAAATCACACAATCACATGTCACGTTGTTGTCGATCAGGTACTAATTTTGTCATCAGCATGTGAAGTGTGCCTTGGTCAATAACATATAACCCAGTTTGACCTATTAATTTTCACATGGTGTCTACAACTTGGCATATTGAGTCAACTTAGGGCTTATGATTCACATTTGATTTTGTAGCGGGAGTGGCTTTAAAGGTCAAGTTACACACTTCCACCATACATTATGTAAAATGCATCCCCCCTTGTAAACATATATTTCCATGTGTGTGTGTGTGTGTGTGTGTGTGTGTGTGTGTGTGTGTGTGTGTGTGTGTGTGTGTGTGTGTGTGTGTGTGTCGTGTGCGTGTGCGTGTGCGTGTGCGTGTGCGTGTGCTTGTGCGTGTGTGTGTGCGTATGCGTGTGCATATGTGTGTGTGTGTGTGTGTGTGTGAGCAAGATGGAAATACATGGGTGGAATAAGATTATTTTATTTGATTTTATTTTTTTATTAGGGATTAAAAGAAATAACCTTCTCCTTTTCAATATAGATCCTTTGTTTGGATAGTTTAAGGAATTTATAAGAGGGGTAGTGGTAGAGGCAGAAGAGGATAGACCTTTTAGTGATACCCTCCTTTTTGAAAGAAATGAATTCCCAGTTAATGTTTTAAGGATTTCAAATGAAATATGTTTCTTTTTAAAAGGGATAATGATAAGAGAGGATGTCAAGTAAGAAAGGGGATGATTTGAAATGAAAAGAGAAATATAGGACGATGAGGACAAGCTCAGGTTTATTTTTACTTATTAAAAGTTCTTTAAAATCCTTGGTAGAGGAAAGAAATGAAGGAAATGTGAAATAGAGCACCTAAGTCATAGGAGGAAATGCAACATTGTCGTGCTTTGTTGATGTACCTTGTGCATAATATTTGTGTGACTTTGCAACCATCCTGAAAATAAATTGCATGTCCTTATTAG